>APFE030533231.1:142298-152499 GCA_000404065.3 Pinus taeda
ACATATGCCTCTTTCAAAAACTCCTTACACGGATTCATATCAAATTTAAAGTTTTTAAACCATTCTTCCCGTCCTCTTGGGATCTCTGTTACAGCAGCTATTGCTTCTGGGGAAACCTGTATTTCTAACATGGCTACCTTTGAATTCAAACCAGTGAAATTTAGAGCAAATTCCTTATTTACCTGTGCATGCCCTCCTTGTAGCTTTTTACAAAATCTCCAGCACCCGGAATCTTTGAACGCTTTCTTCACGCCTTCATCTCTCAACGTTATGTCTAGGCCTTTAGGTTCATTCTTATGAAATTTGCCGGATCTGTGCTCCTTTCTCTCCATTTTCACTTTGAGATCTTCACAACCAAATTCTAGCAGCTCCGGTCGAGATGGTTCAGCTCGTTTTTTGACTCTGCCTTGCTTGTAAACAGGCTCGCTTGAAACCAACCTCGCTTGAAATTCAAATTGAAACATGAATGGTCACTCATGCAACACTCACGACCATTATTAAGGACTATGCACAGTAAGATCTCTTGGGAATGATATTTCTGTGCATATCAATATTCTATTGGTGAAGTAGTGGCAAATGAACGTTCAGACATGATACAAGAGGTACGTAGACTGACATGAGTAGACACAAATGTTGACTCACCTACGAACTTGACATTTCGGGAAAGATTCGCTGTGAAATGCACGAATCCATGATTTCGCAGCGCTGTTAGTAATATTTTTTAATGATGCGCTGCGAAACTACTTGATCATGACGTGCTGCGAAAATGCTAGACCATGGTTGCGTACGAAATGGGCAAATGACATTGCGCTGCGAAATCACTAAAAGACACGGTGACTCGGATAAGACAAGACATGACTTATGGGATAATGATGAGCGGAGGAAAACCAAAAGGAGTGGAGTATGATTTAAGCTAAAACCTTTAAAACTCCCAATCCTAAGTGAGACAAATTAAAAATGAAACCAACTTAATCATAGACCTTTGTCATCAAACTAGGGCATGTAATTATATTTATCAAACTTTTAGTTCTAAGTGATAACATATCCTATGTGTTCCTAGACCTTTACCCTTGTTTCTTATATATTATCATTTCCCTTATGATATTCATTTATTTATTTAATCAATTATTTTAAAATTTAATTATTTAAAATTGGTTATTCATTTATTTATATTTTTATATTATCTTCCCTATTGATCCTATTTTATCTATAAATCTAACCTTATTATTCTTCTCTGACTTTTAGTCAATTAGGGTCCTTACGATATTTATTTATTTAATTAATAAATTATTTATTTTCTGTTATTTATTTATTTATAATTTCTTCCCTATTAATATTATTTATCTATAAATATACCTTATTATTCTTATTGGCTTTTAGTCAAATTAGAGTCCATTTCTCTAATTTTAATATATTTTTAAAACAACATTATAAAATAAATAATAAATTTTGGTCAATTTCCTTTCCTTAATTTAATTTATAATATAATATTTTATTATTTATGACAATTATTCTCCCCCTTTTTATCTATAAAATTCCCCCAATTTTAATTTCACCTCTTACTGATATATTGGTCATTAAATTTATTTTATGTATTTACCATTATAGTTATTTTTTATTAAATGTTGACCCAATCTCTCCCCTTAACTTTCTTATATTCTTTGGCCTTGACCTAATTAATTTAATTATTTATATTCAAGTAAAATCCCCCTTAACTTTCTTTTGTTAATTAAAATAAAATTTTATTTTTAACGAATAGTTATAGAACTGGATGCATCTCCGTTATTTATTCCTACTGAAAGATCAATTTTTTCATCATGGTCATGATGATGAACCACATTAGAGGGTTTGAAATGTTGGACAACGAATATTGATGATATGATTATTCCGAAAGTCAATTCCAAAGATACCTTAATATTGTTGAGAAACATGCATTCAACATGCCAAACTTTACTTTCACGTTGTACAACAACATCATTTTCCCTAGCCAAGTAGACTTTTACTTATCGTTAAGTCCAGAGAGGGGTGGTGGAAGCAGATTTCAAGATTTTGAATAAGGTATATATTATATGAGCATCATCCCATAGCTTATCATTTTGAAATGAATCTAGAAACATTGCATACATGGTAGCCGTATCCTGTAAGTAATCATCCATACCAACCTCCACTTGATTGCCTCCATTTATAACTTGTGATGAAGAACTACTATTGTTGTAGTCATTCCTAATTGGTGAATCTTGACGTAGTGAGAATTGGATATGTGCTTGATTCAACCATTGTTTGTATGCTTACTCTCTAATTATTGATCTTAATGCAACCTTATCTCAAGTTGACATTATAGTGGGGTGCTCTGGAATATGGTGGGTGGGTCACTCATCATCACTAGAATCCTAATTTCAAAAAATATTGAATACCATTAGTACAATATCCATGATATTAGTAATCATGTCAATGTAATTGGTTTGTTGAAATTACATTATACCAAACAATTATTACTATCATTGATCTAGGATTGCGGTTGGAAGATGCCATGTTCCAATTGGCAAGGTGAAGAGGTTGTCCATTTTCATCTACCAACTGCTTGTGATATATTGCTCTTGATAAGAGCTTCCATCATTTTTAAAATGGAAGAATATTTTCTGCATATGAACTTAATTCTGAATCAGGTTCCTACAAATTTCGATACATTTTTATTCAAATTGACATGGATTAAAAAAAAGATCAATTAAATAATCAAGATATAAATAAAATATGAACTTACTGGAGATGGAAAGGGAGAAATCTGTGAATGAATTTGATCAACAATATGAAACTTGCTAGACTTTGAAGAATTGGCCATTTGGTATTATTGATATTTTATCCTTGCATATGAAAAAAATCAAAAATAAAAATTTATGTGCATATCCAAAATTAACCTTAGCAACCATCTAACCAAAATCTGAATTTTAATATAGTTTTCAAACCATTTTGAAGAAGACGGCTTAAAAGGGAAAATGTATATTATGGACTACTGTAATTCATGTGGATCCATCCTAAAAGATAGTTTGATCTTAATATGCCATTTTATGTAAAACTAAAATTTCAGATAACTTTTAAACCCAAACGGTGCGCTTATCAGAACAAAGCACAACGATGTGTTTAAAAATTAACAACACTGGGGTGTTCAAATAATACCCACACTAATTTCTGACATTCAAATAATAATCACACAAGTTTATACAAAAATCACTAATGCATTTAAAAAAAAAATAACACCTCTATGCACCTGTTTCCATATTTTAAAAAATAAAAACAAATTCAACCAACTCAGTGCTCTTAAAACAATTAGAGCATCAATGCTTCTAAATAAAAACCAAACTATTGTGTTCAAAAACTCAATTGTACTGTTTCAGGATTTCAAAAAAAAATGTATCATATCGGTGTGTTGAAAAAATTTGGTGCCCTGGAAATGTCAGTATGTTTTTTATAAATTCACTAGTGCGCTTGACTACTGAATGCACTGATGTGTGGAGAAATTGAAAAAAAAAACACATTTTATTATTTTATTTTTTTATTTTTCAATTGAAAATGAGTGGAAATTGATTTTTCGAAATCTAATTTCATAAAGAATTTTAAATAGTAAGAATATATTCACCATTTCATTATGTTACCTAAAATTTCAAGTGAGTGATTTGCAAGAGAGACATACCAAAAGCATTGTGCAACAACAAAATACTTTGGAGCAATAAAATTATTTAGAAGATCAGAAGCTGAAAGGTATGGTGATTCACTCAAAAACTCGCATAGTAAAATTTTACAATTTTATTGTTTATTCTGCTAATAAAAAAAATTACAATTTTTGTTAGGGTTTAATTAAAATAGAGATCATTTGTAATAGAGACATACTGAGAGCACTCTGGAGCTGTAAAATATTTTGGATCCACTGAAAGATTAGAAGTTAAAAGGTATGGCGATTCAATGAAAACCTTGGATAGCGAAAATCATAAATTTTACTGTTAAAATATTTTACAATTTCTATTAGATTTATTTACAATTTAGAAAAAAATAATTAAAAATCTTGTATATTAAAAAATTACTATAGATTTTACTAGTAAAAATTGTTACGTTCTATGTTCTTATTTAAATTTAATTAAAATTTAGAGAAGAAACAAAAAAATCAATACTTACCTTAAACCCTTGCTTTTTCTTGCAAAATTTCACCTTAGGGTTTAAGTTTCTCAACCACTTCACAATTAGGGTTTTCCAATTTAAACATTTTTTATTTAATGAGTTTGTGTACTTACTATATATAGGGCATTTGACATGTAAATTAGGGGAACCAATTATTGAATTATATCCAAACCCTATCGAACCTCTTCATTTTTTTAAAAATGATTATATATTTCACGATGCACCCTCTGTAATTTAACACACTGGTGCTCCCTATGTAATACAATGCACAAGTATATTATAACACTCTCTATTATGTCCAGTATGTTAATCATTTCTCCTGGTGTAATATAACACACTGGCGCGCCTCTTCCAAATAGAACTGTAATAATTTAAAATTAATTTTCCTTGACAGTGCTAGACAATTAAACACCCGGTGCATTTAATGTTCAAAAAATACCTGTGGGTTTATTTAGATAAACACATCGATTACCTGAGCTTTTTTGGCTGAAAATTATTTGATTTATTTGTAAAATATATTTAATGGATTTTTTATCGAATTATACAAGTTGTATATTCATAAAAAAAGTGTCTCAGAAGGTCTCAAGTAACAAAAATATTGATCGACACAATGATAACACACCAAAAAAAGAAGAGAAGATAAGTTCTTTGTAAATTCTTTACAAGATTAATGTGTTTGAACTATATGTAAGTTTAACTAATATGTATTGGTTGGTGTGTGTCATGCATAGCCAAAAAATGCAAAAGGTTGATAGGATTATTCATAATCTAAGTGCAGAAGGACGTAAAAGTTTGATAGAAAAATTGCAGAATGATGAATCAAGTGAATGAAAAAATATTATTCAATATGAGTTTTTTTTTTTTTTTGAATTTTCATTAACAATATACTTAAGAATATTAGATAACATGTTTCAAACAATATATTAATTCATTATGTTTAATATTCTATAGGGAGAAACAATAAAGGAAAATATCAATGTTGTTCCGAGAAAAGAAAAATTGTAGAACATGTAAATGATGATGAATTGGTCCTTAGTTCATCTAGAGTGGTACTAGAGGTTAATGAAATGGGGGAATTTTTTTTATAAAACTATGAGGGATCTAGTGGAATGAACATATAGACGTACTTTCCACTTATAATACAAAAAAATTTCAATGATTCTAAGAACAAAATTACATCTAAATTATAGGAAGTGTTTCTAGAGCAATTGTAAACGAGACATGTTAGACTTGTAATATCTAAAGAATACAACAACAAAAAATAATCATTCAAAAGATAATATTCTTAATTGTATAAATTAATTTTCTAGAATTATGTGTATATAACAACAAACCATTCATTTTTTAATATTGATTTTCTTATATTTAGTTTTCATATATTATTATAAAACTAGTTTTATTATTATTATTGTTATTATTATTATTATTTTTTTATTAATTTTTTCTTTAGAAAGATTATGAAAATCCCAAATGATCAACATGCTAATATGTGAAATATGCTAGTAGGAATGTCCAAAATGGTGTATGAGGAGATGGTCAAAGAAATGGAAATAGTTGTATTAGAGGATAAGCCATCTCAACAACTTGGTGCTTCAAATGTATGTAATCATGATTGAATTTGTACATATACAAAAATAATTTAGCATTAAATATTAATTTTCAAGTATTTTTCTTACATAAAAGAAAACAAGATGGAACTCATTCAACACATAAAACAATATGACAATTAAGAAAATGGTTGATTTCAAAATTTGTGAGTAATTGTTCATATTTCCTTATAACAACTCGAGGTTTTTATATATTTTAAGTTGTTTTACAACAATCATCCTTGAATGTCTTCAAATAGGTGCTAACATAAAAAGAAGAGCCATTAGAAGAAATGATTGACATTGAGTTAAATGAGGGTTCTGAGTATATGTTTGCATATCAAAAATTAATTGTGGAATTTGTAAATATTTATGTTGTTTTACTTCTCTGAGTTTATAATTAATAGAACAAAAAAAATACTTTATATTAAATCTATAATTTATAACGGGGTTTAAACCATGAAGGAAACAAAGCATGGAACTATGCTTGTAGAAGACTTGTTGTAACAATGCATAAGACTTGGTTTTGAAACCATGTGCATAGTTTATGAGTCACTTCTTGCTATGGTACATTGCTATTCAATTTACATTGATGTACATTATTTATTTTAATTTTAATTATTATCACCAAGGAAGTGCTGTTGGTTTCCTGGTGGAAGATTATAGTGTTTGGTGATCTAAGCTTTTCATGAGGTGAAGAAGGGCTTTCATGCTGGGAGGATGACGCTGGGTTAGATCAATGGGTTGCAATCCTCTCTTCTAATCTTTATATCAATAAATCTATTTAGGTTTTCCTCCACATTATTGTATGTCTGATGATATATGCATTTGTGTGGTCAATATATATATGGTCCTATATTGTTTATGATTGTAGATATCTGCACTTTGAAGGTATTATGCTGCTTTAACTTTACGGGTACTCTTTGAAGCAGAGTGGTCAAGGAAGGAGCGGCAAAGACCTGTCAGAGAGGAGGAGGAACAAGCAAGGAACCGAGTGAAAGATAGAGGTTGGTATTCTTTGCTCCTCTCCTATGTACTTCTCATAAAGGAAAATGAAAGTAACTCTAATCTGTTTGTTTCTAAGATAGCTACCCGTCTTAGTGGGACTAGCAGCTCTGCATAGACACTAGATTTCCTGATAACAAAATGGTGACCTAGGGAGCGAATAGCTTGTTTTCTTTTCTATATTTGTTTGCTTTATAAACTTACAAACGGAGCCTGAAGTCAAGCCAGCTAGCCTTCGAACTGCATTTTCTATGCAAGTGCAAAGTAGATCAATGCTGCTTCAGTCTATCTCCAGGTTTTGTTTATAAACTGAACAATTGATTTGCAAACATGCTAATTGCCCTGGTGGTGGCTCAGGTAGCCTCATTAGATCAACCCCTGTGATTTGCATCTATTGACTATCATTAGCTCGGCCTAAATCCCTGAACTAAGATGTAAATTGTGACCCAAAACCAAGTTGAAGTCTTGTCCCTGGACCATTGCACCTTCTCCTCTTGGGAACCTGGATGCATCGCACCTCCCATGTGCAGTAGGTGAGATGCATGACTCTTTCCCTGTGTTACAGGTGTGATGATCAGATAAGACCTCTTCTGCTTCCAGATTTTTGTTTTTTGTTCACTCTCTTCAGCTTTATTTAGGAGTTTTACTCTCTGTGATTAGTATACCTCTGTGGAAACTCCCTTCCTTTGCATGATTCAGCCTCCATAGTACAAGGAACTGTAAATGTTTTTTTATGTATTGTTCTCCATTTACGGTTCTCATTTACAAACAAGTAGCGTAATAAAACTGTCGTCTTTTGATTTGGAAGTGTCGCAAGTGTCATTTTCAGTCAAAGAAAAGAATTCTATTGTTCTTGATGGTTGATTACACTGTTACTCTTGTATTTTATTTGAATTAATAAGTTTTCAAGTGTCGAAAGCAGTTTTCAATTCAAAATCGCAAAGTGTCGTCATTATCTTCCTTTCGTATTTTGAAGAGAAAATCGATAGTATTGTCGCTTGAAACGATTCAAATTTGTACTTAGAAAGTGAAAATAAATACATGCATGTGCATATGCATTTAGACTGCTTGTTGATTTTGATTTAGGACAGTGCATCTAGAGTGTGTTCTTTGTTCTATGTTGAAAGAATTCTACTTCTCTTTCCTTAGTAGCTAGGATTTTCATTGCAGAAAGAAGATTAAACGATTGTTTATCATCTTAGATTACATTTTAGAAATTGTATATCTACATCACACAGTGAACCTGAAAGGAAAACTTCTTAAGAAAGATCAATTGTAAAATAAATTCAATGAACATAAAAATGCTTTGGAACCTAATGCACAACATTTAGAAGTCTAGGCTAGAGACGTATTCTGGTGTCGTAAAGCCTTGTAACTATCACTTTCATCATAGGTTGGGTGATTCCTCCTCTTTGAGACGAAAAGTAGCAATACGGACTTGTGCTCCAACGTACCGTCGAGTATATATTGGGAGACCACAATAGGCTATATCCTTTATCCTTAGGAAGCCGTGTCTACCACCCTATTGATCATAATGCACTGAACACAGCATTCGGGAAGATTGACTGTTGTACTGTAAAAAGTATTTTGCAGTTTTGCAATTGGTTTGGTAATCCATCTATCTAGATTTATAGAGTGGTCTCTTTCATTCCTTTTCAGACTCCTTAAAGGAAAAGGTCCATCTAAGCACTTGTCACTTCAGGCTCATTAAAAGTCGAAGGCAGCTAAAGTCATCTTTAGCTTTTTCTTGACTCTTAAAAATTGAAAAAGCAAGTTATTTCAAAGCGTCTAAAATTTATTTTAATCGGAATAACATCACTGTTCCCTTGTTGGTCCTAGGTTGAGAAAAATGGAGTCCAACAACCAAGGATCTCCCCTTGAGGGAAATCCTAGTCCTTTCTCCTCTTGGGGAAATGTTGGTGCACCTGATATGGCCACATTGTCCCTCCCAGGACTGACAATTGACTTGCCAATATGGCTCTCCTTGACCTCTATCGTTCAAACCACCGCAATTCTTGAGCAATCAAGTCAGCAACTAGATGATACTAGATTTATCCCCTAACCTTCTACTTCACTTGATTCTCCCTCCCTTCCTTCCTCTTCGCTTGGTGAAGTTGGTAAAGCTAAAAACCAAGTAACTGAGAAGAAGAAGAAAGGGAAGGAGAAAAAGAAGAAGGAGCTAAAGGAAAAAAAGGGCAACCGTGCATCATCTAGCGAAAATCCACACACTGCACCGTCTAAACCTAAATCTCCATGTGTCATTTGTAAAGGAGACCACTATCATAGAGATTGTCCTTGCATCCCTCGGATCTTAAGGGACTTGTCTCCTCGTTTGCACAATTCGATGTCATCAACCTTTGACGATCATGTTGAGAGTACACCGGCAACTAGCGAAAACGAAGTCTCTGGATAGAAAGGAAAATGTAAATTTCCTTGCAAACTGTGTGAAGGAAATCATGCCGTCCACTTTTGTCCCTTCCTGGATGAAGCTAAAAGAGTCTCGGATAACTGTCCTGCTTCACCACTGCGGCTTCCTCCTGGATACAAGAAACTCTTGCCGAGTCCATCGCTAGTTGAAAATCCGACCGACACAACTTTGTGATCGATCGAAGCATCTATCATTGAAGATAAACCATTTGAATCCATACCAGACAAAAGTCAAAAGGTTGAGGTGGTAGTTGACCCGATCTTGTCTTCAGAAAGTCCATCTTCAAATGAAACAGTTACCGAAGAGAATGAGAATGACACCGTTCAAATTCTTTTTGTAAACACAAACTCTGATGAACATGGGGGCAAACTATCTGTTCCTTTACTGTAGGAAAGAAGTTCGTCAGGGTCATATCTGGCCGTTTATTCGGTCCCACCTCCGAGCAACCTAGTCATTTCCTTCGATTGGAATCTACTAGGCAGACCCCGTTTACCATCTAATGTACCATTCCGAATCATTGTACAAGCTTACAGAATGGTCATGGTCGGTACCATCCTAGATGAGGGGGCTTCTGTGAGTATCCTTTCCTCAACTACTTGGAAAGCGCTTGGTTCACCATTGCTTCTGCCTGAGATGCGAAATCTAACAGGCTTCGACAAAGGAACTAGTCGACCATTAGGGATCCTTCCAAGTTTTCCTATAACTTTGAGAGGGAAAAATGTGTATCTGAACGTAATGGTAGTCTAAGGACCTTTAGATTATAATATGCTCCTTGGGCGTGACTATATTTATAGCATGGGAGCCATTGTCTCCTCACTCTTTCGAGTAATGTGTTTTCCGCATGAAGGCCGAATGGTCCAGCTCGTAGACCAGCTTTCATTCCCTAGCTCACACATAGCTAATAGTCAAATTCCATCCCTAATTGGTCTTTTCACGTAAGGAATATCTCATCAATCTCCAGTCTGTCCACCTGAAGAACGCGAGTAATTCAGTGGCCATGACTGAAACCCAA
>APFE030533233.1:844-15702 GCA_000404065.3 Pinus taeda
AGCTAAATAAACCGAAATAATAAACAGAGAGAAAATAACTAGAAACTGCAAATAAACACTGTATACCTCCAGATCTTAAAAATGACGTAGCTAGGGCTACCAGAAACCTTTTCGCATGAAACGAAAGGGGTTCCACACTGGAACAGATGCTCCTAAGACAAGAGAGCAGTCCTCTCGGCCCAAAAGCAGTCAAAAACAACAGATCTAGGAAACGGCAGACCGATGCAGTTCTACCGGCTTCAGATTTGGATCACCAACGGACGCGGCCCTCAAATGGCTCTGATACCATGTAGGAATTTACAGGGTAAGTTCCTCAGACAGAACACCAAAGGACACCACTCAAAAACAGATCAGAGATCAATACACCAGTATTTTTGACGTGGTTAAAACCCTCAAAGAGGGAAACAGTCCACGGCCTAAGCCAACGCGGCCACTTAAGGAAATTTATTAATAAAAGAATGAAATTTTACATAAGCTTCTCTCATGAACAGTTAACCTACAAATGACCCTCCATGCTCTTTAAATAAAGATCATGGACCAATCGGGTGTTAAGCCACGGATCAAGTGTCGATAATACCGAGGAGAGAATGAACCATTGGATCACTACATATCGTGACCGTCGGATTGTAAGGTACAAAAGTACATAGTAAATAAACACACTTTACCTAACTCTATACTAGACCAAGTTATACTTAACTATTTCCTATGTGTCGGTATATCCTAACAGAACCTGGATAAAGAGAAACTTATTTTCAATATATGTCAACCTCACTTTGTTACAAGTATGAGGCGACAGACTAAAATCGTTTTTCGTCATGAATTTTTAGTGAGTAACGCGACGACAAACTCAATACCTTCATAAAAATTTTTAATGAGCCAAATGAAGAAAACTTAGGGTATCTTTTTCAGTTTATTGAGTGAGAAAAAGAGGGAAAAGAATGTCTCATCCCTTCTTCATAGTTTTATGAGCTCGAAGGAGGGGAAAAACTCGAGGATTTTTCGATTTAAGAGCGAGAAATGGTCCCAAAAAAGAAAGTGCTCTTGCTGTTGTCGTATATTTTTAACGAGCCCAGTAACAAAAAATCAAGATTTTTTGGTTTAACGAGCGAGAAAAGTACCTAAAAGAATGCTCAGGTCATCTTCATCAAGTTTAACGAGTAGAAAGACTAAGATCAAGACTTTTTCAGTTTAAATAGCGAGAAAAAAATGCCTAAAAGGAATGCTCCTTTGGTATTTTTCAGTTTATGTGCTGGAAAAAGTTCAAAAAAGAGTTTCTCAGAAAATCGTTGTATGAATTTAACGAGCACAATCATGAAAACTCAGAGATGTTTCTATTGTTTTAAAGAGCAATAAAATATCACAAAAAGTGCTCTAACTATCGTTGCATAGATTTAACGAGCTCAATGATAAAAATTCAGAGATGTTTATATTTTTTAAAGAGCAATAAAATATCTCAGAAAGTGCTCTATTATATTCTTCATTGTAGTAGTTTAACGAGCCCAAATAAGGAGACTCAGGGTTTTTCGGATTAACGAGCAAGAAAAATACCATAAAAAGAACGCTCGATCTTCTTCATGGTATACATGGATCTTGTGGTGAGATATACCATTTCAAATGTGTAAACGGTAGAAGATCCTTCACCATCTGAAGGATGTTACAAACCATCGTTGCCCCCTGGTGTGGGTTGCTATTGGTTGGTAATAAGATTTTGCTGTCGCTGAGTGGGAAAAGGATTCCTAGGGACAACGGGGGTCTTACCAGTATCCCTTTTGGCAAGGTAATCTATATATTCCTAAAGCTTTGGAAAACGCTAGGTTGCATGGTCTTCAGAACAGATTTTGCAAGGAAATCAGGTAGGTGTATCCTTTTCATCAGTAGTAGGTGCAGCGGCCTTCTGTTTTGGGTTGGGCTACTTTGTTGACTACTCAGTAGGAGTGGTTTTTTTCTTATTCTTCTTTTTCTTACCACTAGGATTTTGTGTAGACTGCACAGAGTTTATCACAGTGGTAGGAAGAGCAGTCGCTTTGGTAGAGGGGTCCACTTCCAGCATGGCAATGGAACCACTGAGTTGTCTTATAGCATCCCCAGAGGTTGCGCTGACAATCCTGTCGATGTGCACTCTGGGGTGCTAAGTGGTGGAAGCATTGGGGTTCCTATGAGCATTGGCGATTATGTCGTAAAGAGTGCGAGACTGTAAATATATAAGATCTAAGTGCTGGGCATGACGTATGGATTGGTCTTCTATGACCGAACCACCTAGAGTGACATCTTTAGCGATTTTTGGGAGTAAGGACTTACAGAACCAGTCCGTTAAGAGAAAATCAAGGATGGGAGATTTCACTAACCTCTGCCTACATCTCCATTCATGAATATGATCGGAGATGTGGGTGGAATTATCCTGACGAAATGAAGTAAGGAGCTCTGTCCCAGTCTCATAGTGGATAGGTAACTGAAAGTGCTTTAGGAACTCCATCACTAAAGCATCAAAGGTATAGACTGACGTGTGTGGTAACTCAATATACCATTTCGCTGCATTTCTAGTGAGGGTGTGGGGAAAAAGATGTAACTAGACACTGTCATCCACCATAGAGTTAGAAACACACCAGAGATGGTAGGTGGTGATGTGGGTGCCTGGATCCTCCCCTTGTTTTCCATCGAACTTTGGGATGTCGTTGGTATTTTATGCGGGATCAGCGGCCATTGTAAGTTGTGATAGATGGGGTCGTTTGTCAACTTGTATAAGTTGGGTATATCCAACATTCAAGAAAGGTAGAGAGTTAGGTGCCCCCAACTTGGACCATGGTGATGATGGATGACTTGAGGAGCTTTGCGCTCCTCCCATCGTTTGGTTCCCCATAGTGTACATGGGTTACGTGGTATAGCAGTTGCTTTGTGGTATGGTGTTGTAGAGTGGATTTCCATGAGTATTTTGATACTGGGGTATGGAATTTCCCCAAGTATAAGAAATGCCCCCTTGACTCATTTGAGTGTGTGAGGAGGGTGCCCCCATGGACTGGTTGGGAACCACTTATGGATTCCTGCCTGACACAGAACTAACCATTTGGCCTTGATTGATAGAGGGGAAACTCATGTCAATTAGCAACTGACCATGCATAACTGAGAATAGATGGGGAACTGTTACGTTGCCTACCAGCATGTGCATATTGGGAACCCCCCCTAGGTATATGAGTCTGGGGGTTTGAACTGTACAATGGCGGCTGACCATATTGTTGGTAAACGGGAACCGCTCCCATAGTGCTGCATTGAGTGTTATAAGGAGCACTATATGTGGCACTTGTCGAAGGTATGCAGTGTGGCACCATAGAGGTGGAACCCGACATTTGCTGGGTTCCACTCATAGAGGGTATCATGTGAGTGGTTGTACCTTGGACAAACAAGATAGCGAGATTCACCATTACCAGATTTGTGGAGACCGTCGACTGGGTGGTGGGGGACCGAAAGTGTCCACAAAGTTCCACGACCCGTTAGTCATTGACTGGATAGATGGAAATGTTCCAACTGCCGAAGCAGGAAGTACAGGTACCACGGGAGCCAAGACAAGTTCCAATGGATTTGTGAGCGGAGTGTTAAAGGAAGGAAGGAATCCTTCGGTAAAGAAATCCTCCAGCAATCTTGAATCATTGGTAGTCCAAATAGATCCCCTGTGAGATCTAGGAGACTAGTCCCCCGAAGATGGGGAATCCGGTTCAGTGGAACTTGGCAGATCCTCCACAATGAGTGGAGGAAGTCCGAGCAATCATCTAGAGTGACGATGAGGGCTGGATGTAGCCATGGTGACTGTTAATTTTATTAATAAATTTTTATTGTGATGTTCGTTAAAGTCTCAGAATGATAGCACTTAGGTACCTAAATATATATATATATATATAATACACTAAATGGATCGATTAGCAAATAGAGGGAAACTAACTCATCTGGATAAGCACCGATCACCAGAGATGAAACCCAGTATCTCAATGAATAACAGAGAAGGATGGCCAAATGTACAATTACGGTTACTTTAGAGCTTCGACCAAACCTTAGATTGAGGGAACAAGTACTCTCGTGAAGACGAGCACCCTCCCAAAAACTGAAGACAAAGTAGATCTATCTGTGTTAGGTACCAGGACAGCCCGTCCGAGTCACCTTGTGTAAGTCCCTATAAGTTTGGTCACTAGAGATACCTCAAATCACAGACATCACTAGGGGGGACATAGTCATAGACAGGGCGCTGTGTGGGTAGGATACCTAAGTCCCCAACTCAGTTTCGAAATCCCTGAAGGGACCCCCAGTACACAAAATGCTCAAATTATTTGTAAGAGAAGGCGGGCTACCTTCAATTATAGTACGATGTTGTCTAGTATTTTGCTTCGTTGTTAGTGGAGTGGTCCCAATAATATTAGTGCAAAAGGAATTTTTCACTCGTTAACGACACTAGTTTTGGTTATCAACCTTGGGCAATTCACTCACTTGCTTATCCAAAGATCCTAGCCTAGCTAATGTTGGTTTGCTCAAAAGAGTAACTGATTGATTTTAATGTAAATTTTATGTGTACTTGATTATTTTTCTTCGGTAGGGGTGTTGATGTATGAAATATGGTGAGACTTTTGACTCAATAAATCATGCAGAAACAATGCTTTGAATTTTTTTTTCAATTTGATGCAAACAAGCCTTATTCTACATATTCATCTTTTCACATATTCATAGATTCGTTTGTGCATCTATAGTCTTTCAACACATGCCTAACCAAAAGATTCTTTTCCAATATTTCCTAACAACTACTGAAAACCAAAATGAAGCAGCTTACAACTATTTTGACAGAAGGATGAATACAATTTATCAATCTTTCTTTCAAAAAAAATGTATTTGAAGAGATAAAAACTAACACTTTTTCCTAAAAATAAATTTTCGAGACACTAAATTTGCTAACATAATATAGTTATAGATCTTACTTCAGCCCATGAGAAAAATTTCCCCCCCTTTTGGTCCACAGACACTATTGGAAATCATGGAAATGGGAGACTAACGCTCTGTTTCAGTGTAAACAGAGAGTTAGTTGGTCCACTAACGCTCCCTGTACACAGGCACAGTGCTTTATAAAGCTCTATTTAGCCTGATAACCTTCATTAGTGAGGGAAATTGATCAAACAAAGGGCCTTTAGGATCAGTTTCTAAGGTGAATGCAAACTAGTAGGATGTAACAAGATAGTTGGTGGATCAGAAAAGGATTGCTAAAGAATAGGGAGCTCTTAGAAATAAGAGAGAACAGAGAAGAGTCATGGTAAACCGGGAACTAGATTTATAGTCCCCAGTGGAGTCACCAATTCTATTGTGGGGTAAAATGCACAGTGTATGGAGAATGAAAACTACCCTCAAAGGCTTTCCCAGTACCTTCGACAGGATGTAAGATTATATGCAAAGGCTACCAAGTTATAGACATGTTCATCTATCAAATATAAGTTAACAAAGTATGGAAAGGGGATTACCTCAAGTCTCCTTGTAGATTTGTTTAGAGATCGCTATGCAGCCAAGAAGAACTCCTTCAAAGCTGGCTCCATGACAATTCCTGCACAAAGGAAAGGCAAACACAATCACAACATACAATATTGAAAACTAATATAATAATGCACAATGAACGTATATTTGTATACAACTTAAACTACTCAACTCGACAAGTATTGAAATGAACAACTCAATGAACAATGTTACTGACACTATGGAGTAGGGAACACAACTGCAGTTCTGTATTTATAATGGAAGAGTGGTTACAAACATTCATTGTATCAGCCTTCCGTTGCCCCTTCTTCTCTCTCTCTCTCTCTTTCAGCTCACTTCTTCAAGTGTATGACAATTCACAATATCTTAGTGGGCTATCTTTTCAAATGCTCTAACCCTTTTCACAATAACCCTCACTTTTCTTATATAGCAATCGAGTTAGGGTTGCCAAGCTCCTCCTAGAGTTCACTAGGGCAAAAGAAATGAACTTGCTCTGCTTTTTAGCTCTTTCCCATTTGCCTTCTTTTCTCAAATTGGAAATTCTCTAAATATCTTGCTTTTAGATATTTCCCTGCTTTTCTTGAGCAAATCTAGGGATAAATATCTAGATATTTGTGAGGGAATTCATTTGCTTGTCCCTTTGAACATCTCTTACTTTCACTAACGTTTCCCCTTCATTAGTAACATGAGTTAGTGGGGTCATTAACGCTCCTTTAGGCTTGGTAACAAGATTTATAAAGCAGGTTTTCAGTGTGCAACCAGTGTTAGTGTGGAATCAAGGCTTGCAATTGTGGTCTTTGCTTTAGTCATCATGTCTTTCACCTCTGAGTTGATGAGGAGGTCATTTTGTTGTATAATAGCTACATGCCTTTGAACTGAGTTACAATGAGGCTCAAGGGCCTTTTTATTATTGAACAATAAGAGAAAACCCTAAAAAACCAAAACCCTAACTCGAGGATATATAACACCAAGAGTTTATGGGCCCTTGTTGGGCACGAGATCCCCCCACGGGTAGTTTTGGGGCTAAAAGCCCATATTTTTGTCAAATTTTGTAATCCAAGTGTAAAGAATCTGCATTTTGTGGTCACAGAGCGTGTATATGTTAAAGAGTCATAGGATTGTCCGCCCTTATTATGGAAATTTAATGTCGGGTAGCTAAGCTCTAAGCAGTTTAAGAATGAATCAATCAATGAAGCAATGAAGATATGATGTATGAGAGATAGCTCTGAAGTAGAAGTCTAAGTCTTGGGTCGTAGCTTAGGTAGAGGCTCTACAACTAAGTGCGCAGAGGACTAGAAGTCTGCAGTTGAGTGCATAGACCCCTGTAGCTGAGTGCGCAGGGCGGGTTGAGTTTGTATTTGTCCGAAATTATCAATAAAGAGAAGTATTCTATAATTTCTACATCATTATTTCTTGTTTATGTATCTTGTTATGTTGGGTATAAATTTTGCTTATAATGATTCTATGATGCGCGAATATATGTGAATGTGTTGGTTAAGTGAATGTAAGTAAAATCATCTATTTACACGATGCTAACTAAGATCTGTTAATAAGATAAGGAAGACACTTAGCCTAGTTTGGGAGATATCACAGTTCGCTACCCTAGCAGTGCGAAAGGACTTCAGCCCCTGGTTAGGGTTGAGCGGAAGCCGATTGTACCCTTTCATGAAGTTATTGAAGGGTGGAACAGAAGGTTAAGCAACTTGCGTGAAGGCAGGTCTAGCTAGAATATTCCGACATCACAACCATCTCAAGGGTGCAGAAACTTGGTTCTAGCATCCCCCCATACTGCTTCGGGTGAGACTTCAGTCCGCACTCTACGGGCTGATGCCAAAAAGGGTCAATAGTGTAGGGATTTGTTTGGCTAACTAACATTGAACCTAGGTTAGGCCCCCTCAAGCCAACAAATGGTCCCGTTGCTAGGACCATAATCTACATAAGAGATGTGTGATGTTGTATCACTGGAATCCAACTAAGAAAGAAATCGAAGGCTGGTTGGACAAAAGGATTCATGAGTTCGCGGCACAAGAAAATAGAAACCCGCGACTATCAGAAGAACAATGGTTGGACCGATACCTGTATACAGAGATCCATGAAATACTTTTTGCCTCCTTTCCTACTGCACTATATGAGTGGATTACAAAGCTAGCAAATAGCCAAGGAAGGTGGAAACTCGACGGTCCTACTATGTGGACCCCAAAGCTAGTACAAAGGTTGGAAGCATCGAAGGATAAGATTGTCTGCACTATTGATCATTGGATCGATCACATCATAGGAGGATTTCTTATTGTGTTCATGGTCGACACCTCAGTCAACTATAGTGAGGCAGAGTGACACTTTTTCAAAGGATAGCGAGATAAGTACATTAAATCTCTGAGTACTTGGATTAAAATGTTGTTGTGTGAAAAATAGATTATGCAGCTACCTTAATGTTTGGAACTACACGAAGCAGAAAAAGTTACAGGAACAAAGGAAATAAGGGTCTAGAGTATAGCCCCTTGATTTCACCTCTGTGAGGGGATGAAGAAGGGATAGCAGAGGTCTTTCCACGAAGTGATATTCAGTTGATAAGACAAATATTCCCTCAAATACCACCTCCGCCCACACCACTTCCATCTTCACAGCATCACCTCCAACTTCTAGGTCTCTATGCACTTCGCTACAAATTCCTAGGCATCTACGCACTCAGCTACAGAGCCTCTACCTATGTTATGACCCAAGACTTAGACTTCTGCTTTAGAGCTACATCTCATACATCATATCTTCATTGCTTCATTGATTGATTTGTTCTTAAACTACTTAGAGCTTAGCTCTATTTATACAATCCCATGGTTCGCGGACCATGGGTAGATCTTTTACAACTGACATTACATTTCCAAAATAAGGGCGGATAACCCTATGAATCTTTAACATCTAAGCACTCTGTGACCACAAAATGCAGAGTCTTTACACTTGGATTACAAACGTTGACCAAAATATGGGCTTTTAGCCCCAAAATTTCCCTTGGGGGGATCCTGCACCTAACAGGCCTACAACACAAACATCGTGACTCACCCTCAAGTCACTCTACAAGTGTGGAGATCTTAGTGCGAAGACCTCCCAACTCCATCTTCACCACCATCACCTCCAACTTCACCCGTACCACCTCCACCACCACCATGATTCATTATGACAAACACAGTGAAGTTGCCTTTGTTCAAAGGCTTGGGAAATGAAGACCTAGACCAATTATGGTTCAATGTAAGGGATATATGAGAAGCTAAGGTGTTACAGATGATCACATAAAGAAGATGACATTGGTTAGTGATTTCCAAGGTCACTACTAACTTGGTATATTAAGTACTCCAATGATAAACCGAAAGTTAGAGTAGCGGACATCCAAGCAGCACTAAATAGGGAATTTAGCAGGCCTAAATAGGAGGTGCAGTCAATTGTGGGCTTCAAAGAGATTGTGATGTGACTAGGTGAGACACCATGGGAATTAGATCAAAGATTGAAGTTTCAATTCCGCGAAGCCAATATGAATTTGATAGATGGAAAAAATCGCGAGTGGTTTGTGGCTTCACTACTACCCCACTTAGGGAGCATGCTATCACAACAAAACATAACAACTCAGGCAGAGGCCTTAGAGATTTCCATGAGACTACATGAGACTCCGATGTAAGATCCTAATATATGAGTTCAGAAGATCCATGCGCAGCTATAGAATCTGTGCCTTGAGATGCAGAGTTTGAAGTAGGATAGGATGGTTTGACCGAGGGTACACGAGGAGGTATGGTGCTTGAAATGAAAGAGTCAGGGTCATGACAAAGACCATTTCCCGATCTTTGCAAATTACCTTGTAGGAGGAGGACCTATGCCTTTAAGGCTAGAAGCTCAAGTAGGACCTAGTGTGGCACCAAATTTATGGTGCGTTATCTGTCAGGTAGCTAGAAAACATGCCACAAATAACTATCACTTGCTGCAGAAGTATGTGCAAGCATTGCAATAGTTGTTTTGCAACTTTTGTAGGTCGGTAGGACATGATGAGCATACTTATAGAAGCTATGAATTGATGATGGATAGAAATCCCTCCTACAGGGTTTAAGTTGAAACATGGCCCCTTGAATAGAATGTAGAGATGGCGCAGACAGGATTTCAGGGGCATGGACGAGGCCGAGGTGGAGGAGGACTTGGTAGAGGTCGAGGACATTTGATTTTCTACAATTGCAGAGGGCTAGGACACTATGCCCACAAGTGCACTAATCCAATGCACTCAACGTGCAAGTATTGCACATTGTTTGATCATGAAATAGAAGATTGTCCTACACTAATAGCTAGGATATGTGAAAAAGGGGTGCTACCACCTCCCCTGACTTAGAAATTGCAGATGATGAGGTTTGAGCTACAGGAGGAAGATCCGAACATAAATATAGTTCTACAGAGTGGAATTGCGATGGGAGATGACAAGGGGAAACAACTAGAAGATAGTACATGGCTTCGTAGAGCCCCCAAAAAAGAGGCTAAGTTTGATTTGGAGTGCACTCGTGAAGCATTCATGGAATATAAGAAGAGCTTCGCTGAGGCCTCCACTTCAGGAAGCAAGGATAAGCCTGAGTCGGAGATGGACCCCTCTATGCTTACAACTTTCCTAGAAACCTGTATGAAGTTACTGCGTGACAATAAGGCAGTGAAAGGGTTACAAGAACTCATCAATAGATGCATTGGGACGGTGCCAGGTGAACCGTGCGTAGTCCGAAATATCAATAAGCATAAGAAAAGTACGGGGTGTGAAATGAGACTCACCATGCATATCAGAGAATGCAAAATGGATCAAGTCATTCTTGATTTGGGATTAGATGCAAATGTTCTACCGAAATAGACATGGGAGCGAATGGGAAGACCTATGCTGCAATGGTCTCCAATTCAGCTAAGGATGGCAAATCAACAGAAAATCATACCCATGGGGTGGCTGCAGGGAATGATTGTGGATATTGAGGGAGCGAGCGCGTTGACAGAGTTTGAAGTAATAGAGATTGTTGATGACAAAAATCCATACCTTGTGCTACTGGGAATTGACTGGGCTACTAATATGAATGAGTTAATCAATCTTAGGAAGTGAAAGATGATCTTTGAGAAGAAATCACTGCGCATAATAATACCCTTGGATCCTGCTAAAGGATCGCGCTCTATGGAACCAATCTGTGATTATGAGAGTGATGATGATATGGACTGAAACTATAATATTACATCATGATACTAAGACTAGGTGAATCCCACCGTGGATGTATGGATTACATGGAAATGCGAGAGTTCCTGCACTTCAGACTCCGATGAAGAAATAGAACACTAGCAGAATCGGTTACACGAAGTAACTACGCTGAATTGCAACATGATGACCCAGTCGCTGCGTTGTGTCTCATCAGAGGTAAGAAATATTCCTACTTATGATGGACTGAATGAAGTATATATTCTTTTGGATGCATTTGAAAGAGAGGTTCTAGAAAAGCAACACTTCCACGCATTGGATAAGGCACTACGCGCTATGCCCGCAAGATGGTGGGGTATGCACAAGGGAAGTTTCAATGATTGGAGCAAATGTAGGAGGATGATGCAAGCACGATTTGGGAAGCCTAAGATGTGACTGACAGACAAGTATGATGGGTAGAATGATCCATGTGTGCATCTGGCCAAATGGACACAGACCTATGGAGAAAAGCCACAACCTGAGTGGGTTGACCTATTTTTTCATACCCTAGATGTTATCCCAATGAATTGGTATATAGAAACAGAGTGCCGCCAGGGGATAGGTGAATGGGAAATCTTGCACAAGGATTCATGATGACATTTAGTTTTGAGGATAGGTTTGACAGTATTGATGAGGCACTACACAAGGTGAAAGCAACCATCTTTAGGCTACCGCAGGATCCTTTAGACCTTACGCAACCTGAATGAGCTACTCAGTTGAGTTGCGTGTTGGAATGTTATAATGTAACTGCTAAAGAGGAGGATGAAGATTTGCAGAAGACTAACATTCCAGAAATAGAAGGCCACTGCGAGGTTCAAGAACCACAGATTGAGAACCCTGATATAACTGCATCTGTGAGAACTAAATAGGTGAACATTGGTATGGAGGCAGAACCCAAATTTGCGAAGATTGGAGACTACTAGGATGATGCAACTGTGGATAACGTCGCTGAATTACTCCGCGAATATCAGGACTTATTCCCTACCAAGTTTACAGATTTGAAAGGAATAATTAGAGATCTAGGAGTGATGAAGATCACGTTAAAACCTGACGCAAAGCCAGTTAAGTAGAGGCCTTACTCCCTGAATCCAAAATATAAGGAAAAGGTCTACTTAGAGCGTTAGCAGCAGGCATCATTGAGCCTATGGAGGAATCCCATTGGGTAAGCCCAATGGTGGTGCAAGAGAAGAAGTAGAAGGATGACATAAGGATATGCGTGGATCTCAGAAAACTGAATGATGCTTGTGTGCATGATCCTTTCCCAACTCCATTCATGGATGAAGTGTTGGACAATGTAGGTGGCCAGGAAGCATACTCCTTCACTGATGGGTTCTCTAGGTACCACCAAATCAAAATTGCGCAGGAGGATAGGAGCAAGACAACCTTCACGACTGAGTGGGGTTGTTTTCAATACACTGTAATGCCGTTTGGGTTGAAGAATGCTCCTGCTATCTTTTTCGCGTGTGGTTGTCGCATCATTCAAGGAATTTATTCATAAGTTCCTAGAGGTCTACTTTGATGACTAGACTGTCTTTGGGTTGGTTAAGTGCCATGTAGCAAGCTTGCACTTGATGCTGGATACCTATTGAAGATACCAGATCATGCTCAACCTAAAGAAGTGTCTGTTTTGCATTCCTGTTGGGAACCTATTGGGGCATGTGATTTGCAGATAAGAGCTGATGGTAGACCCCACAAAGATTGTGGTGATTCTGAACTTGGAAGTGCCAAAGAGTGTGAAACAGCTGTACGCTACTCTGGGAAATATGGGATATTACAGGACGTTTATCAAAGGCTATGCCCAGATCACCATGCCGATGAAAAAATTGTTGAAGAAGGATGTCTCATTCTACTGGAATGATGAATGTAATAAAAGCTTGGGTATCTTGAAAGAAAAGATGGTTACGCGCCAATTCTAGTCTTTCCAAACTAGAAGAAAGAGTTTCATGTACATGTTGATGTGTCATGTATAGCATTGGAGGTAGTACTAACATAGGATGGTGGAGAAGGCTTGGACCACCCTATCATGTTTACAAGCTGCAGATTATCCAAAGAAGAGAAGAACTATTCCACCACTGAGCGTGAGGGCCAAGCTATGGTGTATGCACTCCAGAAGTATTGACACTACTTGCTAGGAGGTCACTTTAAGATGTATATGGATCACTCCGCACTGAAGTATCTGGTCAATAAGCCTGTGTTGGGGGGGGCGAATTTGTAGATGGCTCTTATTGTTCCAAGAATATGATTTTGAAGTTGTTTTGAAGCTTGGATGATTGAATGCGGGACCAAATCACCTGTCGCGCATCGAGACAGGGGAGGAACCCACTAATTTGGAGGAAGGATACCTAATGTGCAACTCTTTGTTGTGTGCATTGCAGATAGATGTTTTGAGGATATAATACACTTCCCAACAACATGATCTACACTGGAAGGATACTATGTCTAGCAAAAGAAGGAATTAATGGTATGTGCGACAGATTTCTCTGTCATTGCTGGGCATCTATACAAGATGGGGACTAATGAGATATTGTGAAGGTATGTACTTGAGTTTGAATGAAGTAGCATCCTCGCAGACACTCATGGGGGCACAGCGGGAGGACATTATGCAAGGAGAGAAACTATGTAGAAGATTCCTACGCGCAGGGTTGTGGTGGCCAACCCTTCATCAAGATTCAAAAGCATATTGCAAGGCATATGATGTATGTCAAAGAATAGGTAGGTCATCACAGAGGGATGAAATGCCTTTGAATCCACAAATAATGTTGCAACCCTTCGAAAAGTGGGCAATAGATTTTATAGGACCTATTCAACCTCAAGGAAAGACAAGTGCGAGGTACATTATCACTGCGACAGAGTACTTGACTCGTTGGTTAGAAGCGCAGCCAATGAAGGATTGCATAGGCATGACTGCCATGAAGTTTCTATTTGAGCATGTATTAATGTGATTTGGATGTCCAAAGATTTTGAAGAGTGATCAAGGTATGCACTTTCTGAATGAACGATTAGCACGCTGACGAAAGAATTTTAGGTATATCACCAAAAGAGAACACCTTATCACCCACAGGCTAATGGGATAGTGGAGGCATTCAACAAAGTTCTTGAAAACGCACTGAAAAAGGTTTACAATGCTTAGTGAAGTGATTGGGACCTACGCATACCTACAGTGTTATGGGCTTATCGGATGATGTGAAAGAAGTTAACAGGACAGACACCCTTTAGGCTAGTATACGGGGTTCAAGCGGTGATGCCTATGGAATACATCATGCCTAGTCTACGCATAGCAATGCTCATAGGTATGACAGATTGTGGAGCCTTGGAAGAGAGGCTCGTACAGTTGGGCAAGCTTGAAGAAGAGATATTTTTGGCTGGATTTGATCAACAGGTCCAAAAGCAACGCGAAAAAGCATTGCATGACTGACATATTAAGCTGTGCACCTTTAAGGTGAATGACTTGGTGTTGTTGTATGACACTAAGTTTGATAAATTTCCAGGGAAATTCAGAATGCATCCGTGGGGCCCTATGTTATAAAGGAGATTACTGACAGTGGCGTGGTCTAGTTGGTTAAGTTGAATGGAGATCCCTTCCTAGGAAAGGTGAATGGCAGTCATTGAAGCCATACACAGGTGGCCCGACCATCTAACTAGGTGATAGAAGCACAGTCTTAGCGCTCCAGGCAACTAAAAGGAGGCGCAAGACTATAAACTACACTGCCCAAGTTGGGGAGCTGCATGATTTCAGGACTGTGCAAAGCAGTGAAGTGTCACAAGGTTCGCGACATCGCAAAGACAGCTGCGCTAGCACACAGGTCCACTGGAAAGTGACTGTTAAAGTCACTATTCATGATTTGACGGTCAATTTGAGGCCAAATGGAGTGGGTGGCAGGAATTTAAAGTGAACTTTATGGCTTAGATTCTTGAAAATATTCTGCCAATCTAACATTAATGGGCTAAATGTGGAGGGAACAGTCGAATTTTGTCAGGCCAGGGTAACTCCAGAATAAATGAGCGAGAGAAACTGATTGTATTATTCATTAGGTAACCTACATTTATATACATAAACAAAACGGATCAGTTCATCTTCTGGATGACTGTCCAGTTCACCCATCCGTTTCAGATTAGGTGTCAACATTCCCCCCCT
>APFE030533244.1:0-11047 GCA_000404065.3 Pinus taeda
GAAAGATATACAACGGAAATAATACTTCATTTCATTACTATAAAATACTGAAATATGCTTACAAGAAGAAATGGAAATAAACCAGCTAGGGCGATGGTAGGTTATCTCTGAGAAGAGATGTGGTGGCTACATGCCTCTGAACTGTAAAGGCTACATTGTGGCGGACAATCCGTCCTTTTACAAAATGTGACTTGTTACTTATAGTATTTTTCAGTTACAATACCACGGGTCAATTCCATGCATGAATGAATACCATGGGTGGATTTTACAATACCACGGGCGGATGCCATTTACAATACCATGGGTAAATTCCATGGGTCAATGAATAATATGGGTGGATGAGTACCATGGGTTGATTCCATTTTCCATTCGGATCAAAAACAGTCATGTCAGCAATGAACTATTAGCGCATAAAGTTAATTAACAAAGAAAACATCAGATGATCATCAATCCAAGTTTAGGAGACTAGTTTTAATTTGCAATCATGGGTCTCCTATTCATCCATCTCAAAACTTCTGAGGAAGCCTCAATTTTATATTTATTATGAATATAATAATGGGTGAAAGGATTTCATCAAGGGTCTCTCCCTCTAAATGGGAGGCTTCTATAGTCATCATAAATGGACCAAGTTCATTGTTTCTTCATGACAAAGTCATATTAGTTCATGCAAAACTATCATATATTAGGTCCCATAGTCAAACTATATTGGGTTCTCATATATATCATTGTCATGACAAGTAATCATCTATTCAATTTGGCTTTGATGTATATGTCATCAATCATCAAGGTATAATGTCATACAATCATGTTATACAATCATTTCCATCAGAGTCCTAACATTATCAAATCAGAGCATCCATTAAGTCATCATAGCAATTACAATTTATCAAATCCTTATGAAGATCAATAAGAAGATAGTCAATAGATCATAAGTATCAATCTTACAGCCACACTATTGCCGTTAGGGTTACCATACTCATTACAAGTATTGACAACAATATCAATAAACTGTATCAAAGTCAATGTTTCTATCTATGCTTTATCTTTAAGCAACATTGGGATATCCAAATATACTAGGAACCAAATGTACTCACATATGTATATGACTGTCATGCATTATTCAAGGCTGCTATATGAATTTTAACTTTTCTTCAGAGTAATTTTTTTGTCATACCACAGGGCTTAACTTTCCATCCCAATGTTACAGTTAAATCAAAATATAATTTTGAAACAATTATGTTGTACTATACATACCTCATAATGTTAAGATACCTTAGTAACTTGTATCAAATACACTTTGCCATCTCTCATATGTAACATAATCCTCCCACATCCACCCAAGTAACCATGCCAACGAGGGTAAACATGAGATGAGAGGCTACTATCATCATATTCAACTTCTTATGTGACCTTATCGACAAAAACATCACACATAGTCATTCAACATCAACAACAAAACCCTCAAGGGACATGTCAGCTACTCAGATAGCTTGTCCATCAGTCCCACTATTATTCTGGATCTCTTAGGCCATAATCGATCTCATGATATGGGTAAGGGAGAGACCAACAACCTAAATTCTCTCTCACGGGCTTGCCTGCAAGTGACTAGAAACCAAAATTTTATGTTCTGTGCTAGCAACCCCAGGATTTAAGCCACTTTTTTAGGCCCAAAGCCCATGCCACTGCCTAGAATGGAGTGATAGCTTAGAATCAGTAAAAATACAGGGAAATAATGATGCAAAAATAGTAAGTTGAACAAGACCATAAGCAGACCCCTACTAGCCATGACAGGCATTTCATCAAACATATCATCAACATGTAACCTATACACAACATGATTAAGTGTAGTCGGATCTCATACTTATCTAAGAATCGCTATGAACTATTGTTTCCTCATGTCATTTGCTAAATTATCAGCTATTAGGTCATATACACATTATCCATTCATGTACAAGTAAAAAAATGTTGAGATCCATACATAGTTGTTGTCATAAAATATACATATAACCAGCATAATAGGAACAAAAATACCATAAACATATTAACCATCAAAATCCACATATAGATCAGTACATTTACACATGAAAATCAAGGGAAAGAATTTCTCATTAATGAATGAAATGAACCAACCAGAGATGAGACTACCACATTCCACCCGACCATAGAATGGTTGAGCCAAATCTCTCTTTAGCCATTCACCCCCATGCCATATTCCAAGCATGAATGTGGGACACAAACCGAAAGAACCAACTAGGGCATAGTGAGGCTAAACCACCTCACCCTCATCAACAGAATCCATTACTGTAATACATCTCAGATCACTAGGTCAATACAATAAACACATCATAACAGGATTTACCATGATATCAACCTAATCACTAGGCCAAGCAAGCATGGATTCCACCTAATTTCTTCACCTACACAATGAGGAATTTTCTTGTCTTCTAGTCTCTCAAGCTTTATCGCAATCCAAACCCGGATCACTAGACCCTAAACTGGGACCCACTCTCTAGGATTTATCGCATATCCCAAACCGGGGGTTACTAAGCCCAAAAGAGAGAAACCACCTCTTGGCTTTACCATATATCTTGCCATTCACTGGCAAGGATTCCTAGGCCTACCGAGGCAACACAATCCTAGATTTACCACAACCCACATTATGACTAAGGGGTCACTAGGCCAGTGGCTTTACCATGATCCACAATCTGGTTCAAAGACCACTAGGCCATGTGATCTATCATTTGGAGGTCCAATACCCCACTCAGCTTCAAATCCATCTAGAAATCCATCTCAACCAAAACATGAGAACCCCATCACACCATGGTTATCCAGAAATTTCAAGGTTAGGTTGAAAACACTATTACACCTGGAAAAACACATGCCATGATAGAAAATACCACATGCAATACCAAGCATGCCAAATCTAGCAAAGAAAATACATGTGCAAGTCGATACCTGCAATGAAGCCTATTGTAGCTTCTTGATCTTGCCTTTCCCTGCTTGATCTTTGCTTCCTCTTACCTTATTTGCCTTTCTTGCTCCAATGCCAGAGAAATCTATGTGTCTAAGAGTATGAGAGAGAGAGAGAGAATAATTAGAGAGTTCCAAAACTCAACTAACAAATGTTACCAACTGATCCTCAAAAGCCTTTTTATGTATGAGGCCTCTATTTTCTTCATTTTCCATTATTTTCCTTCAATTTCCTCCTCACATGCAACCTGTGACCTTTCACCTTCCCTTCCTTTTCTCCTAATTTCCATTATTTTCATAAACAAATGTACAAAAAATTCCATTTTTCCTTTCCAAAGCCTTAGCCATTCCCTTTCACAAATTCCTTAGCCATAGACAACCAAATGAACACCCCCCAGGATGTCTTGCCCAACATTCATCTTGGAATAATTGTCCCATCAACCATGGTCTTATATATTTTTTACATGGAATATTTACCAGGGCTGTTACAAAACCCTCCCCGTTGGGGGACACCGTCCTCAATGTTCAATGACACTTATAACCAATAAGACTGCTAAAAAAAAATAAAAATAAATAAATAAATAAAAATAAATAAAATAAAAAAATGGAGCTTTATAACACATATAATTGTAGAATGTGAGGAGGGGGATGAGGGAAGCGAAACGCAGTGTCAAGGAGCTCTAGGGTTTTCAGGGCAGCGGCGTAACAGAGTAGCGATCGGGAGGAACGAAGCCTTGTGAGGGGACAGGAGACCTCATTCAGACGCGCGAGGATCTAGGTGGAAAAAAAAATAGAAAGCTGAGAGGAGAAAATTCGGCCAATACTGAAGGAAACTATGGAAGGCAGGAAAGGGAGGGGAGAGATCCCCTCCTTCAAAAATGTCGTTGCAGGAGAATCCAGTGGCGGAGGTCAAACAGAACCACAGTTGGACAATGACAAAGATGGACCGGTCTTGGGAAGCCGATGGCAAGCAAGAATGGGAGGCAGATGCCTTCCTAGGGCAGAGAAAAGACCAAGGTATGTGATCCCAAACAATAAACTGGAGGATTATCGCTGTTATATGAAAGACCATGCATTGATTTGTAAGTTTATAGGTTTCTGGCCATCTGAAAAAGATCTGGTAAAATGGATTCAATTGCGATGGAAACCAAAAGGGCATATTGACCTGAAATTGGGAGCCAAGGGTTTCTTTACAGTCATCTTTGCGAACCTAGAGGATAAGGAGAGAATCTTCGAGGAGGGACCCTATTTCATGAATAACGCGGGGTTATTTATGAGACACTAGGAAGAGAGGTATAACCCAGATGCAGAAAAACTACTAGCAGCACCCATATGGGTTCGGCTGTTTGGGTTACCAACAGAGTTCTGGCACCCTGAGATTTTAGAGGGGATTGGAAACACAATAGGGGCATTCGTCAAAGTAGCAAAAACGACTAAAAGGGGAAAATTCACATCCTATGCAAGGATCTGCATGTATATGAATATAGCAGAACCACTACCTGAATTTGTCGAAGTGGAATACCATGACGAAATCTGGCAACAGCCGCTAGACTATGAGCACATCCCCTTTAGATGTCGTAGATGTCATGAGTACAGACATCTATTCAGGGAATGCCCTCAGAACAGGGAAGGAGGGATCACAAGAATAATGGAAGAAGAGAAAAGAAGAACAGAAGAAACTGAGACAAGAGAGAGGGGTTTTAAGGAAGTCCATAGGAGACAAAAACCGCGCACTGAGGGACAAAGAGGGCAACCAAAAGGAAAGAACATCTCCGTGGAAAATCAGAATAAATTCCAGGTCCTCCAAGATGAGGAAGAGGAGACGGACGAAGGTAAACAGGAAGAGGGGGTTATGGAAAACGTCCCGATGGAAATCATCTCAGAAACCCCAGGCAAAAATACCAGTCAAACCAAAGAAACCGAAGTTGAAATGGGTGAACGCCAGGAAACAACAGAAGAACAGCTAACGCAAGGGACAGACAAGCGGAAGGAGAATGGGTCCGAAGAAGAACGGATAATGAAGAAATTACTGCAAGAGTGGAAGAACTTAGATGAGAGATTCATTCCAGAATCCCAAAAACAACAATACAAGGAGGCATTCCAAAAATTTAAGGAGAAGAAATGAGGCATGGCGGAGATCGGACCGGAACAATCAGGAACGCCAGGGTCTCAGAGCATAGGAATGGACGGAAATGGAAAAGGAGGAAGGAAACGAGGAAGGAAACCTTTGAATGAGACGATCCAAGCAGTAGGGGAAACTCTAGTCAACTCAGGAAGAGTGATACCTCTGTCAGAGGTATTTCAACAACCCTTAAAAAAGTTTTAAATGATTATTACAAGCTGGAACATAAGGGGGCTTAATAGTAAGGGCAAGCCGAGGTACCTGAAGGAGATACTGAGGAAGGATAAACCAAGTATAATGATGATTCAGGAAACAAAAATGAATCACCAACAGATACAGGAAATTTTGGAAAAGGCAAAATCAAAGTATGAAGTAATGGCTTAAGACACGGATGGGTCAGCTGGCGGTTTAGCGATTTTATGGAATTCAGAGGAGGTTATTTTTGAAAATTGGATCAACCTCCCCATAATTCTATCTGGAGTGTTTAGGTTGGCAGGAACGAGGGAAAGAATCCTCATTTCTGGAGTTTATGGTCCTCACCTTCCCAGGGGACGAAAAGAGTTTCTAAGGAATATACAGGCAGTAAGGAAGATAATCCCGGATAATTTATGGATATTGGCGGAGATTTTAATTTGATCCGAGAACTAGGAGAAAAACGAGGAGGCATTAGGAGACAGGATCCAAGTATGGAGGATTTCAATGAGCTCGTAACAAATCTAAGATTAGTAGATACCCCAACAACAAATGGTGTGTTCACCTGGAATAATAGGAGAGGTGGAAAGAACCAGATTGCATCAAAGCTGGACAGGTTCCTCCTATCAGAACAAATTCTGAACAGAGATGTTTTCATAGAGGCAAAAATCCTCCTGGGCTTAGGCTCAGACCATTGGCCGATATGTTTAGAAATTGACATAAAGAAAATCAAAGGCAAGAAACCTTTCCGGTTTGAGGCCTTTTGGCTCAGAAATCCGGATTTCCTTCATAAACTGGAAGAATGGTGGACTCAGAGTCAAGTCAGAGGGCAAGGTAAAATGCATACATTCCAATTAAAGCTCAAGGAAATAAAAAACAAAATTAGAAAATGGAATAAGGATGAATTTGGGAATATAATGGAAGATAAACAGAAACTTGAAAAGGAAATGGAGGATATCCAGCAACAAATTATCCTGGAAGGAAGGGATGAAGAAAGGAGCAAAGAGGAGGGTAGAATAATAAGCCAGTTTGAAGAAAGAAGAAAGCAAGAGGAGATCCTATGGAGGCAAAAGTCAAGAATCAACTGGCTGCGGGAAGGTGAGAGAAATACAAAGTTATTCCATCAAGCAATGATCAAAAATAGACAGCGGAACCAGATATTCTCAATAAAAAATGAAGCAGGAGAGAGGGTAATAGAACAAGAAGGAATAGAGCAAGTTCTGGTGGATTACCATAAGGGGATCCTCACCGAAAATCAGGATGACAGAGGTGAAGCAATAAAACAAATATGTAAGGAAATCCCAAAACTGATCACAGTAGAACAGAACAAGGCCCTTATGCGTGCAGCTACAATAGAAGAGGTCGAAGAGGTGGTTATGAACATGAAAAAAGGAAAAGCACTGGGACCAGACGGCTTCACAGTAGAATTTTATCAAGCTGGATGGAAGTTTCTGGGGCAGGAAATCTTGGAAGCTGTTGAAGAATCTCGTCTGAAACAAAGAATGTGGTCAGGTATTAAGTCAACCTTTTTAACTTTGATCCCTAAAAATAATAATTCTGAGGAAGCTCAAGGATTCCGGCCTATAGCCTTGTGTAGCGTTATTTACAAGATCATCGCTACTCTGGTAGAAAAAAGGTTGAAACCGCTTCTCCCGAGCATCATCTCCCCAGAGCAAACGAGTTTTGTTGAAGGACGACAAATACTCGATGGTTTAGTGGTTGCGCAAGAGATGATACATTCTCTAAACCAAAACAAGCGGAAAGGAATGATGATAAAATTAGACCTCTCAAAGGCCTATGACCGCCTGAGTTGGAGATACCTCTGTGCGGTGTTGGAAGCGTATGGTTTTGAAAAGCGTTGGATCGAATGGATATTTAGCATGATATCAACCCCAATTTTCTCAATTCTGGTCAATGGCAAACCAACAAATACTTTTAACGCCTCAAGGGGTATAAGGCAAGGCGATCCAATATCACCCTTTCTCTTTATTTTAGCAGCAGAAGGATTCGGGAGAATTATTAAAAGAGAGACTAGGAGAAATAAGATCAGAGGATTAAAGCCCTGGGGTAACAATCTAGCTATCACTCATCAACAATTTGTTGATGACATAATGCTATTTGGGGAAGTTAGTCTCAGAGAGGTAAGGGTAATCAAGGAAGTCTTAGATGTTTTCACGGAAGCCTCCGGAATGGAGATTAACAAGGAGAAATCGTGCACATTTATTTTCAACACTCCGGAGGCCATCAAAGCCCATCTCACCAGAACATTGGGCTTCAGGCAAGGGGAATTACCTACCAAATATCTAGGAAATCAACTGGACATACATCCAACCCGTATGAAAAATTGGCAGGAAGTTATTGATAAAATCAAGAGAAGGCTAACAAACTGGTCCTTCAGATCTCTGAATATCGCTAGCCAAATAGTCTTGCTAAAGTCTGTCCTACAGTCAATACCAGTTTACACACTGTCTATCAGAGCAACTTCGAAAGGCGTCTGCTCCAAATTAAGGGAGATATTTGGAAAGTTTGTTTGGGGAGGGCCGAAGCAACAGAGGAAATGGGCCCTCGTTTCTTGGACAAATTTGATTCAAAGGAAGGAAGAGGGAGGATTGGGGGTGAGGGATCCAGAAATTCTCAACAAAGTTTTAGGCGCAAAATTATGGTGGAGATGGCTACAAGGCGGAACAAATGTATGGAAGAAAATATGGGAATACAAATATAATATGCCGGAACAAACAACAGAGAAATTGAGAATAGAAGAAACCCCAAAAGGGTCATCAATATGGAATTTAGCAAGTCAGAATAGAGAAATGATTAACCAATATGCCTTTTGGGAAATCCGAGGAGGAGATAATGCAAAATTCTGGGAGGATGGATGGCAGCAAAAAGGAAAAATGAAAGAGATACAAACCCTTCAAGAAATCCAATAGAGAGCACAAAGGGCAGGGATAGAAAAGGTAAAGGACTATTGGGTAGATGAAGAAAACAGGGGTATATGGAGAACATGGAGAAAACCAGGAGAATGGTGGGAAAATATAAACACAGAGATAGAGGATATTTACCTAAAAGAAATAGATCTCAGAAAGATAAAAAACAGGGCAGGAGAGGACATCCTAAGATGGGGCAAAGCGATGAAAGGGGCGTTCACAGTAAAGGAATCCTACTACTTGACAACAAGGCAAAATCAGGAAGAAGTTCAAGACTGGAGGAAGATTTGGGAAGGAAAATGGTGGCCAAAAATCACAATCTTCACCTGGTTGGTAAGCAAAGGAAAGATCCTAACCTGGGATAAAATCATAAATAGAGGTTACCAAGGTTCGTCAAGATGTAGCCTCTGCAGCAGTGAAGCAGAAAATCAAGAGCACCTTTTAAATAAGTGCCCTTATGCTGAAAGCGTCTGGGAGAAGATCAGACTTCTATTTGGAAGAACAATGAGAGACCCGAATAATATTCGAAATACCATAGTTCAATGGGGTGTAGGTCAATTCCACAGCAGAGTGGTCAGAATAATATGGAACCTATTGGTTGGCTTTGTGATCTGGTTTATATGGAAGGAGCGTAATAGAAGAATATTCAGGGGGCAAAGCAGTAGACCAGAAAACGTTTGGGAGGAGATAAGCAAAGAAATCAAAGAAACTGTTCTTTCCGACAGTTGGGACGAGGAAGACTGGAAGATGGATCAAACTGAAGGAAGAATAGCCTCAATGCTGAACTTAGAATTTAGTATGATCTACCCCAGAAAAGAGAGGAAACGCAACCCCCAGGTTCAAAGTCCAAATCAATTCAACTACCCAGGGATACACTCCATCAAATTGAACTTTGATGGAGCATCGAAAGGCAATCCAGGCCTGACAAGTCTAGGAGGAATTTTCCGTGATGGAAAAGGGAAAACCAGATGGGTTTATGCAGAGTGGAGAAGAGAGATGACGAACAATGAAGCTGAACTTTGGGCAATCCATCAGGGTCTGAGAATAGCTATCAGAAACAGTTATATGAACTTGGAAATTGAAGGGGACTCGCAAATCACGATTGAGATGCTGAGGAAACTTAAGGACGGGCAGAGATGGGACAAAGTAGCCAAAAGCTAGCGGACAACAACTATTATCAAAGACATAGAGGAATTATTAAACAGGATTGATTACAAGATAATCAACCATGTCCAAAGAAATGGAAACAAGGCTGCGGATTTCCTGGCAAATTGGGGAAGCAAAGAAGCAACCAGTAACCTGGACAGAAGCTGGCTCTCCCTAGAAAGGGATCATAGTTGGGAAGGTCTCAAAGAAATAATAAACCAAGACCATAATGAAGCATCAACGGTAGGTACGAGAGAAAACTGGGCACCCGATCGGGTTGCATGACGTGGAGAGGAGAGGTATTATGAGACGACGGCGCACGGAGCAGGCGAGGTTCAAGGCATTATTGCCACAGGTGAATGGTGCGGCGGGAAGGGTAGTGGAGGTGGTCAGCAGGTCGGTGGACGGGACAGGAGGACAGAGACGAGTCCAGGGAATGATGGCTCGGGTCTCGGGATCAACCGTCGGCGTAAAACCATAAGTAGGATCATTATGCAGAGAAGAATAGCGAGGGTAGGGTGGCAAGGTGAACAGAGATGAGAAGATAACAGAGCAAGCCGAGTGGGGTGTTCAGCTCGTCGCCATAGCACGAGTAGACCTGCAAGCGGAGTGGGAGGTGAAAACCGTAGCGGTAAAGAGAAAATGGAAGCAGAGGGCAGCCGGAATGTTAATCGTTGGATGCGCAGCAGTGGAATCAAAGAGCAGGGCAGGAGCGAAGCGGATAGAAAAGGGAAGCGGAAGATGGAGGATGAGATGCAGCAAAACATTCCCGTGTTCGAGATTTCGGAAGGGGAGAGCGAAGATTTGGAGACAGGCCAGAAGAATGACGCGCCGGAGGAAAGGCGGAACAGATAGAATAAGTCAGCAACCGGAAATGATGAAGAGGAAGGAGGCAGCCCTTTGCAGTCCGCAGGAAGAGGCAGGGGAGGTTACAAAAGAGGGAGAGGTCGCAGAGGAAGAGGCGGCCAACGGAGGAAGGATTTGGCGGCAGGACGTAGCAGACGGGGACGCCAGTGCAGCCCCAGCCTAGACGAGGAAGCAGAGCCAGCGGAGGGAGACGGGAATCGACGGACCAGGCAAACCATAGGAAACAGAGTCAAAATTGCAGAGAAAGAGTACAGGGAGAAATCCAATCCTAAAATCAAAAGAATTTTGGAGCATTGGGAAGAAGAAGCCATCCAGGCCCAATCAGAGGATGAGATGGAAGAATGGATTACCCTCATGCTTGATCCAGGACATACCAGAGGAAGAATGACGCTTTACAAGCAGTCTCTTCACTTGTACTGGGTCATGAAGAGGCTAATGGCTAAAGCCTTGGAACAGGTAGCAATGGAAATGGCTGAGATGGCCCAAGGAATCCCGAATTTGAAGAAGGAATTGAAGAACATAGTGATAACTCTGCTTATGAAAGATAAAAGGCTGGAGGACCTGCAACAACAACTGGAGGCAAGTGGAGTGCTGGTGAAGAAAGAGAAAAATCAGCAAGCAAATCCAGAGAAACAGTGAACAAAGGCATGTCCATGATGAATTTAGGAAATGTTTATTTTTGTTTCTGCTTTAATCATGCAAAACTTTTATGCTTTTATATATATGCAGAAGTATATAGGTAGTAGTAGGGATATAGACAATGTGTATAAGGCATGGAAAGACAAGCTAAAAACATTCTATTTTTGGGCAGCTGTGAAAAATT
>APFE030533246.1:13540-33254 GCA_000404065.3 Pinus taeda
GAGCTGCGGAATGCCTGTAAATATGTCAAAATCTAAACAAAACAGTCACACATTAGCAAATTTCACTTGATCATGCTTAATGACATCTAATGTAATGATCTGGGTGGTTTAACAGGGAAAATGAGGTGAAAGAGAGAGATAGGTGATGAAAAACAGTAGATAATAGTGAATGATGAGGTGTAGGTTAGAGGCTCTACACCAGGATTGGATAGAGTGTTGGATATTCGTGGCTTTGTTGATGCAAACTAGGCTAGAGATCTGGATGAGAGAAGATCTACAAGTGGGTATGTGTTTAACCTATTTGGAGGTGCAGTGAGTTGGATGAGTAAGAAACAATTTGTAGTGGGACTATCAACTACAGAGGTAGAATACATGGCAGCCACTCATGCAAGCAATGAAGCAATTTGGTTTCAGAGATTGTGTTCAAGTATGGGGTTAGTACAGGGAGCTATAAGGATAGACTGTGACATCCAAAGTGAAATTTTCTTGGCCAAGAACCGTGCTTATCATTCAAAGACAAAGCACATTGATGTTCAGTATCACTTTGTGAGGGATATGATAGAAGACAAAAAGGTGTTGTTGGTAAAGGTGGACACTTTGAATAATACTGCAGATGCATTGACAAAATTTGTGAGCTCTGAGAAGTCCTCTTGCTGTAGAGAAATAATGGGCATTTCAGGGTTGGAAAAATGACTAAGATCTCCTGTGGACCCCTGTGGAAAGAAAACAACAAGTGGGAGATTGTTGGGTTGTGTTATATTCTTTCCACGACTAACCCACGTAGTGAACCGGGGGGTTAGAGGTGGGGCGGAGCCCCCCCTTCATTGCGCCGATTGCGCAGTGGGGGGGTCACAGGGGGGGCGGCAGCCGCCCCTATCCTGTGGGTTTGAGGGGGGGCGGGTACCCCCCCTCTATGGGGTCTGAGGCAGCGCCGCGGGAAAAAACAATTTGGACCCTATATTAGGTTGGGCGAACATACCTATGGTTTTTGGTCCATGGTTTTGGACACGATGGTTTTCAGTCCATGGTATCAGATGCTTCAACATGTATAAATATTTATTGTAACATTGAAAGGAACAATAATTAAAAATCATGTTGGTAGTCTCCGTTTTGGGATCCAGGGGAAATCTCTGTGGATATGTGTTTTAGGTGTTATGCTCTCGCATTGTTTATTTTCTTTGTTTTAGAATTCGTATGGAGGTAATTTTTGTATAGGGTTAAAACCTACATTTGGTATCAGAGCTGTTTTGGCTTCAAGGGGGCACCTTTGTTGCTGAGGGGTTTCGCTCAGGCCTATGGTAGACCCTGTAAGGCGTTAAGGCTTGAATTGATTTAACGTTTCCAAGACTAGCCTTTCCAATCTTGATGGCCTCCCATGGCAGAAGAAAATAAATATGATTGTACTTGTACATAAGAAGGATGGGACCTAGAGGCTCTACATTGATGATCGGGCACTGAGCAAAATCACTGTGAGGAATAAGTATCCAATCTCATGGATTGATGACGTTCTTGACCAACTCCAGGCAACGTATTTCAACAAGATTGATCTAAATTCTAGCCATCACCATGTTCAAATAGATTCCATAAGTGTATGGAATACCACATTCAAATCTAAGGAGGGCCTTCTTGAATGGTTGGTCATGCCTTTTAGGTTTACAAATGCCACTACAACTCTTATGAGGTAGAAGGATGACATCTTATGACCCTTCACCAACTCGTTCATGGTTGTATATCTAGATGAAATTCTTATATTCAACAAGAGTTGGGAAGAGAACTTACAACACATTTGACAAGTCCTTCAACCCTAGGTAAACAAAAACTATGTTCCAACCTGGAGAAATGAACCTTTGGCATGAGCTAGGTCCAATATCTGGGTTACATCATTGATGAGAAAGGCATACATGTGGATCCAGCTGAGATCCAAGTCATTGAGGATGGGCCAGCCCCAACCACTGTAATAGATCTTCATATCTTTTTTATCCTTGCCAATTTTTATCATATGTTCACATTGGGATTCTCTAATATCACTCGGCCTTTGATTCAAGTTACCAAGGGCAAAGTGAAAGAAGAAATTTTATGGTCTGAGTCCCAACAAAAGTCATTTGTTGATCTAAAGCACTGCCTCTTCTCTGCATAAGTACTCACATTTCCAAACCTACAACAACCATTTGAAATTGAGACAAATGCCTCTAACTATGTTATTGATGCATCTCTTACCTAGAAAGGGCACCCAGTTGCCTATCACAGTGAGACGCTTTCTGACACAGTTTGGAAATACCCCACCTACGATAATGTGATGCATTCCAACATGTAGGCTTCTCAATAATGAAACATTACATTCTAGGGAACCAGATATTCATACACATAGATCACTAACCATTGTAGTTTATACAAACCTAAGGGAAATTGTTGAATGATAGACATCAAAATTGGTCCACATATCTACAACAATTCCATTTGAATATAAAATCCAAGAAGGGTAGTACCAATAATGTTGTATATTTCCTCAAATGGTCACCTCTTGCAGCATTGACCACTGTTCTAAACTCTTGTGGCCATGCGACCTTTGGATGGTAGCAACTATATAAAAATGATTCTAAGTTTTATACCTCACAGCAGATTCTAGTTTATGGCAAGCAAGCTCCAGACTTCCACCTCCAAGATGCATTATTATGCTACCCGGGCCACCTTTGTGTTCGTTTAAGCGAGTGTCCCAAGATGATTTGGTAGACACGCTACAATAAGGTTGCCTGACATTTTGGTGTCAATAAAACTGTGGCCATACTACAGAAGTATTTTTATTGCTCAAATCACTGACAGGATGTTGGAAAATATATCAAATCCTGCATTGCATATACCATCACCAAATCAACTATTAAGAAGCAAGGATTGTATACTCCTCTGCCTACTCTTAACTTACTCTAGGAATCCATCTCCACGGAATATATCTTTGGCCTTCCTTCTACCAAACCTAACAATGGCTATGTATTTGTGGTTGTCGACAAATTTTCTAAGATGGCTATATTGGCTGCGTGCACAAAGAGTATCACAACAGAGGCCACTTCCAAACTCGTATTTGAACGAGTGTGGGTACATTTTGGGGTCTCGTATACCATTATATTAGATTGGGATAGAACGTTCCTAATCCCATTCTAGTCGAGTGTTTGTTCATTGTTAGACACCAATCTCACCAAGTCAACTGCATTCTGGTGGTCTAGGTGCAGGCAATACTAACAACCTTTCAAAGTTGGCTACAATTTCTTCTAATTCTGGATGAATTCCTATTTTTTCTTCAATAGGTGTATGAGTCATCTATTGTTATATTGACAACTTCATGAGTTTATCCTCTAATCACTCCAACCATCGTTATCGGTGCAATTAAGCAATAGGCTTGTTTTCGCCTTTCTCGGCCTATCATTCCATAAGAATTATAAAAATATACTAGTGCTGCTTTTAAAAGAGGAAATTGTGTTTTAAACGCAAAACATGCAGGGATTTTTGTTCCAAAGGAATGTAACAACACTATCGATGCTTTAATACCCACTATAGTGTTAATTCTCGGGAATTACACTATCAACACAAGATTCCTAAGAAATGCATTACACTCAATTAACACTATTGGCAGTTAATATCGATCCTTCCAACGTTCCTTTCTCTCATGCGATAACACATAATGTTATCGGAGATCACAATCGCGACTCCAATGTTGCCAATGCAAGGCTCCTTCCACTCCACTCTAGCGATGTGATAACAATCACGTACCCAATAACTTTTCCACTTTGTTCTATAATGTTTCTATTCCATACTGTTGGAGTTTCGGACTTCAGCAATTCTAAAGGTCCTTCCCGCTCCACTTGTGGTACTGTGATGTGATAATGGTTCAAACCCGATACGGGTATGAACCAGATCTTATAAAATTTTAAGTCCAGAACTTCGTTGAGCTAAGTAATTACAGGGGTTTTCCTAGGTAAAACGGAGTTTCAGCTTGGAAGCTCAACAATGCATGGAATCTCAACAGAGAATCATCAAAATCAGATGCATAGAGAGATTTTTCAATATGACAATGTCTCTGAGATCGACTAACTCAAAGAGTCCCATTATTTTCTTTTTATAATAATAGATAAAGTCTTCTCGATCCTTATCCTTTACAAAAGCATGCCTTTTACATAGGGCGATTTAAATAAATTATGCATAAAGCTTACTACAACTTATCCATAAAGAAATTATTACAACTTAATCTCATTCTTAAATTCTATCCTTATCCAAAACTAGAAAAGCATGGAAATTGCTGGCTAAAGGACCCCACTCCTTTTCCTATAATTTTTTTTGGATTTTTGGAATAAGTTTGAAGATTTTTCCCTCCAAGTCTCATGCTCCTGCATCAAACTCCCGAGGACAAAATTCTTCATGGGCTCATGTCCATGAGTTCTTCTACAGAATTGCCCAGTTTCTATAACATCTCTTCTCTAACCCAAGTAGCTTCAGTTGTTGGTTGATCCTTCCATTTTACCAAATACGAAGTATTCTCATCCCCTTGTTTTCTTAAACACCTTCTTGTCCAGAATTCTTTCTGGCTGCAATTCCTTTGTTGTGGGTAACTATTTTACCTAGTCAATCTCTTGTGTCTCTTGATCTTGTGATGTATCATTTGTAGTTTCACCTTCATACTTGTACAGGTCCGCAACATTAAAAATTGGTGATATTCCAACATGAGGGGGTAACTCAATCTCATAGGAATTTGCAAAAAATTTCCTCAACACTCTACACGGTCCAATATTTTTGAACTTCAATTTGTTATACTCCCTCTTTGGAAAACTCTCCTTTCTGAGATGTGCTAAAACTAGATCTCCAACTTCAATTTTAACCTCTCTTCTTCTCATGTCTGCTCTAGTTTTGTACTTGATGTTGCTATCTTGCAGTTCTTGTTTCACTTATTCATGTATTGCTTGCATTTTTGAAGAAAAATCTTCACCCTATGCACTTCTCATTTCATCTTTTCCCAAGTTTCTTAACTCAGATACTCCTCTTAGATGCATTCCATAAAAAATATGGAATGGACTCTCTCTTTTGCTCCTATTAGGTGAGTCATTATATGGATATTCAGCTTGTGCCAACACTTGATCCCATTGCTTTGGATGTTCTGCAGTAAGGCTCCTTAAAAGATTGCTCAAACTCCTGTTCACAACTTCAGTCTGCCCATCAGTTTGTGGATGATAGGCAGAACTGAAACTTTGTTTAGTTCCCAGCTTCTTCCATAATGTTCTCCAGAAATGTCCAACAAATTTGGAATCTGTTTCTGAGACAATACTCTCAGGCAACCCATGCAATCTTACAACCTCCTTAAAAAAAAAAATAGCAATGTCAGAAGCATCACTAGTCTTATAACATGCAATAAAGTGTGCCATTATTGAAAATCTGTCCACTACAACAAAAATTTAATCATTACCTCTTTAAGTCTTTGGTAAGCCCAAAACAAAATCCATACTTATCATATCCCAAGGCCTATCTAGAACTGGTAATGGGATATACAAACTTGTGTTTTGGCTCCTTCCCTTTGCATATTGACAAACTTTGCAAGTTTTCACATACTTCTCCACTTCATATTTCATTTTCGGCCATAAATAAAATATGTTTAACTACTCATAAGTCTTCTCTACACCAAAATGTTCTGCAAGTCCTCCACTATGTTTTTCTTTGATTAAATTCTCCCTCATTGAGCAGTTTGGTATGCACAGCTGATTTTTCTTAAACAACAATCCATCTTGTAAGAAGTAATCCAACCATCTACTCATATCCATCAAAACATGATTTTTACTACCTTCAAATGCCTCTTTAAAATTTGGATCTGCTTCATACAATTCTTTAAGAAAATCAAAACCCAACACTTGGATTTGACTCTCTTGAAATAATACATTCCTCCTATTTAAGGCATCTACAACTTTGTTTGATTAGCCATTTATATGCTTCAAAACAAAATGGAAACCTTGAAGATACTCTACCCATTTAGCATGTTTCTGGCTAAGCTTTGGTTGCTGCATAATATACTATAGTGAATAGTTATCTGAATAAAGTATGAACTCCTTTGACATTAGATAATACCTCCATTTCTTCAATGACTGAACAACTACATAGAACTCCTTGTCATAAGAAGAATACTTCCTTTTTGAATCATTCATATTTTCACTAAAATAAGCTATTAGTTTGTCTTCTTGACTTAATACACCTCCAATAGCTTCTCCGCTGGCATCACACTTCACTTGGAAAGGTTTACTAAAATTAGGTAGAATCAAAATAGGCTTTTCAGTGATCTTCTTCCTCAATAGCTGGAAATTCTTTTCTGCTTCAGTAGTCCATCTAAATGGTTATGTATCCTTCTTTGTGGTCTCAATAATAGGTGCATTGATCTTACTAAAATTCTTGATGAATTTTCTATAAAATCTAGCAAGACCATGAAAACTTCTTACCTCAAAAACACTTTTAGGTGAAGGCCACTCCATGATTGCCTTGATCTTCTCTAGATCCATCTTCAACCCTTCAGCAGAAATAAAAAAACCCAAGTACACTAGTTCTTCTTTCATGAATGAACACTTCTTAAAATTCAGCAATAATTTCTCGTGTTGTAGCCTTTGTAAGACATAATTTAGATGCCTTATGTGCTCCTCCTTAGACCTGTTGTAAACTAAAATCGTCCAAAATATACTATTACAAATTTACCAATAAAATATTTAAAAACTTCATTCATGAGTCTCATAAACATACTTGGTGCATTTGAAAACCCAAAAGGCATTACTCTCCACTCATACAATCCCTCATTTGTCTTAAAAGCAGTTTTCCACTCATCCCCTTCTCTTATCCTTATCTCATGATACCCACTTTTAAGATCTAGTTTTGAAAAATAATTTGCTCCACTCAAGTAATCCATTAAATCTTTAATTCTAAGTAAAGGAAATTTGTACCTGATTGTGATTTTATTGATGGCTCTTGAATCTGTACACATTCTCTAGCCTCCATCTTTCTTTGGACTCAACACTATTGGTACTGCGCAAGGACATAAGCTTTCTCTAATCAGCCCTTTGTCAAGCAATTCTTGCACCTGCTTCCTAACCTCTTCATTTTCTATAGGATTCATTCTGTAAGTTTCTTTGTTAGTTAGACTTGTTCCAGGAATCAAATCATATGATGGCTAATTCTTCTAATGGGTGGTAACTCATTAGGCAAATCATCAACAATAATATCACAATAATTCTCCAACATATCTTGAATTTCAATGGGTAAATCAGAAACTTTAGTAGAAGTCATTATTACCTTGGGCTTGAAAATTACAGAAAAACTTACCTCATTCTCTTCAATCTGCTTCAAGTATTCCTTTCCTCCTAGTAACAAAGTTTTTGGATCAATCTTCTTTCCTGATACATCTTCTTCTTGCAGAGGCAGCAACGTATGATTGACACCATCCTTTCCAAACTTGTAGGTGTTTCTTTTTCCATCATGCATGGCTCCTCTCTCATATTTCCAAGGTCTTCCAAGCAATATGTGACACACATCCATTGGCATCACATCACATACAATTTTATCTTTATACTTGCCCACCTAAAATTCCACTTCACACTGTTCATTCACTAACAATTGATGTCCCTTTTGTAACCATGACACCTTGTAAGGAGTTGGATGTTTCGTTGTCTTCAGCTTCAATTTCTCCGCTACTTCTGTAGAGACCAAATTATTAGTGCTGCCACTATCAATGATCATCTAACAACACTTCCCTTGAACTTTATACATTGTTTTGAATAAACTCTTTCTTTGTGTTGGTTCAACTATCTCCTTTGCTAGCTTGAGCAAAACTTTATTAACTACCAAAGATTCTCCTCTCTCTGGGATATTTTATTCTTCTGTCACTATTGTTGTTGCTTCCCCCTCAGCTTGAGCAACAATAGAATTCCTTTGATTTGTTTCTGCTTTCTCTGGGCACTCAAAGGCTCTGTGTCCCAGTTTGTTACATCTGTAACATCTTACTTCTCTTTCTCTTCCTCTGCCTCCTCTCCCTCTATAAAAACTTCCTCTGCCTCTTGCATCACCTCCTGTGGGTGCATTCTGGGTTGAGTTGCTGCTACCTCCATCTTTAGGTGTTGTAGATCTTCCTCTACCACCTTTACTTCCCCTTCCTCGGAAAGTACCTCTGCCTCTTGCAAATTTCTTCCTCATGAGTTTTTCTTCAGCTTTCAGTGCTATCCGATAAGCTTCTTCTACTATTTTAGGAGACAATATACTTATCTCATCTTGAATGTCCATCCTAAGACCATTCACATATCTAGCCACCTTCTCATCTATGTCCTGGGCTTCTCTAGCTCTTATGCTTACCTTGTAGAATTCCTTTGTGTATTCTTTCACTATCAAAGACCTCTGTCTAAGATTTTGTATCTATCTAAACAAGGTTTGCTGATAATTACTTGGTAGAAACTTACCTCTTAGCTTTGCTACCATCCTGCTCCAATTCTTGATAGGTTGCTTGCCAAGTCTCTTTCTTTCTGCCTGCACAACATCCCACCAAAGAGCTACATGGGCTTTTAACTTGGTGACAACAAACTTTACTTTCTTCTCATCTTCTGTTTCTTCATAGTCGAAGAATTTCTCCATGCCATTAATCCAGTCTATGAATTCTTCTAGATTCAATCCTCCTTCATATATTAAAACCTCGGTCTTTGGCCTAGTTGTGAATCTCAACACTGATTGGAAGAATCTCATCTCAGGAGTAACTGCTACAACTTCCTCCTCTACAGCTTCAACCTCAGTCTCACTAACATCTCCATCATCTATATTTCTTCGTCTTGTTAATGCATCCAATCTAGCTTGCATCTGTTGCACAGCTTCCATCACTTCAGCATTTGCAACATGCTGTCCTCTTCCACCACATCCTTGTCCTCTTCCAACTCTAAAAGCCATAGTAACTTTTCTTCTCTTGCTTCTGAGATTCAATTCAATGTCAGCTTGTTGCTCGAATACCACTAATGGTGGTTTGGGTGTAGGCAATATAGACAACATTTCAAAGTTGGCTACAATTTCTTCTAATTCTGGCTGAATTCCTCTTTCTGCTTCAATAGGTGTATTAGTCATCTATTGTTAGACTAACAACTTCATGAGTTTTTCCTCTAATCACTCCAACCCTTGTTTTTGGCGCAATCAAGAAATAGGTCTGTTTTCCCCTTTCTCAACCTATCATTCCATAGGAATTATAAAAATATACTAGAACTGCTTTTAAATGAGGAAATTTCATTTTAAACACAAAACATGTAGACAGTGGGATTTTGTTCCAAAGGAACGTAACAACACTATCAACACTTTAATACCCACTATAGTGTTAATTCTCAGGAATTACACTATTCACACAAGATTCCTAAGAAATGTGTTACACTTAATTAATAATATCAGCGGTTAATATCGGTCCTTCCAACATTCCTTTCTCTAATGCGATAACACATAGTGTTATCGGAGATCACGATTGTGACTCCAATGCTTCCAATGCAAGGCTCCTTCCGCTACGATCTAGTGATGTGATAACAATCATAGACCTGATAACTTTTCCACTCTGCTCTATAATGTTTCGGTTCCAGACTGTCGGAGTTTCGAACTTCAACAATTCCAAAGCTCCTTCCTGCTCCGCTTGTGGAACTATGATGCAATAATGGTTCAGACCCGATACAGGTATGAACCATATCTTATAAAATTTTAAGTCCAGAACTTCGTTCAACTAAGTAATTACACAGGTTTTCCTGTTTAAAACATAGTTTCCACTTGGCAGCTCAATAATGCATGTAAAGGAAGAGACATACCAATATATAGGAAAACCCACACCATTAGACTTAAAGCAAGTATTAATCATAAAAATATAGCCGAATCACCGTTAACAAAGTTCAGAAGAAAGGAACCACATACAAATTCTAGTTGACAGAGAATCCTGATGATGAGTCTAGGTTCAGACTCAAAACGTCGAAAATAAAATATGAGCACTGTGGAAAATCCAAACTCCATTCCGAAATGACAGAGAATCATCAAAATCGGATGCACATAGAGAGTTTTCAATATGGCAATGTCTCCGGGATCGACTAACTCAGAGAGTCCCATTATTTTCTTTTTAAAATAATAGGTAAAGCCTTCTTGGTCCTTATCTTTTACAAAAGCATGCCTTTTACATAGAGAAATTTAAAGGAATTATGCATAAAGCTTACTACAACTTATCCATAAAGCGATTATTACAACTTAATCTTATTATTAAATTCTATCCTTATCCTAAACTAGAAAAGCATGGAAATTGCTGGCTAAAGGACCCCACTCCTTTTCTTGTAGATTTTCTTTTATTTTTAGAATAAGTTTGAAGATTTTTCCCTCCAAGTCTCATTCTCCTGCATCACCTTCCACCCCCAAACTGATGGGAAGGAAGGGGTTGTCAACAAGATAATTTTGTACATACTATGCATGTGCAACTCTAAGCATCAACGAACATGGGATGGGAGTCTTTCTTATGTGCAACATATCTATAACTACACTCTCCATAACTCAACCGGCCACACGAAGATCGCATTCAAAAGTTATGACCCTGAGAAGTTGAAGTACCAATTTGCCCCAACGAAATCCACAAATGTTTGTCGCTTCATCTCCTAGGGTCAGGCTTTTGGATGTTTAGGGTTTTCCATTGTTTCTCAATAATAAATAGGCCTTTTACATTCATTTAACATAGTTTAGAAAGCATGTAGCCATCACATCTCTTCTCAAATATAAGCTATCATCGCCTGATCTTGTTTAGTTTCATTTTGGATGTAAACAATTTTTAGCACTTTGTTATTAATGAGTTGAAGTTTTATTTTAGTTGTATCTCTATGTTTCTATTCATATTTTTATTTCATTTATTTCCTTCATAAATTTGGATCAATGGTATCACAAAGATCCACTCTTTCTTTATTTTGTGCTATGCATGTCCCCAATGAGGTCAGAGTATAAGGAGTTAAGGCTCGAACTGGTTGAACCTTTGCAAGACCAGCCTCGCTGAACTTGATATCCTCCCATGGAGGAAGAAAATAAAGAAAAGGGAGTAGGATATCCTTTCAAAATATTTCTCGAAGAAGCCCTCGAGTGACATAGGAATGCAACAATGGACAGCATTTCCCAAATCCTTGGATGGATAACCATGAGCAACACATCTTCATCCAACAACCACTTCGAAGGAATCACCCCCTTCAAGTTACAAGTAAACTTTGATATCCCTATATTCAAAGGTCAAATAGATGCAGATGTTATATATAAAATGTTGAATCTATTCAAAGGCTACTTTTTCAGTCCATAGTTTCTTCCATAGGGAGAAGATTACTTTTGCATTGCTTAAGGTTGCTCCCCATGTCAAGGACTAGTGGGAAAATTCATTAGGGGAATTTTGAGGTCTAAAATGGGTCTCCTAAGGGAATTATAAAATAATATTCAAAATAATAAAATAATATTAAATTACATCATCAAATTTTAGAGGGAAAAAAGAAAAAACTATTTTTTCAACTCGTACTTTCAACTTATCTCCCTATGGGTTTACTCAAATTTCGAGCGGAAACACTCGTTGGATGAAAACTTTGATTCCTCATTCAAGGAGTACCCATATTGCATACTTTTGATGGACCTTCTTACACAAAAAAAGAGAAATACATGAAAAATGTGACTGCAATCACGTTTTTTCATGTATTTCTTAGTTCTCGTATAGCAGGGTTCATTGAAAGCATGAAACATGGGTACTCCTTAGATGAGGAATTAAATTGCATCCAACAAGTACTCTCACTTGAAATTTGAGTAAAACCTTAGGGAGATAAGTTGAAAATACGATTTGATAAAATAGTTTTATTATTTTCTTATTTTTTAATCCTTTTACTTTTTTACTCCAAAAATGGTGGATCATCCCCCATGGTTGACATCATCATCTTGAATCCTATGAGTTCTTATAAAGTTTATTTTGGTTGTACATTTTTCTTAGGAGGCCCATTTCAAACCTTAAAATTCCCTTAATGACTATAATAAAAGGGCCTAGGAACCCTCTTGAAACTCTTTCCAAGACATTGTCAATGAAAAATATTACCCCATGGGGAGTTATGAGGGCAAGTACATACAATGAACCACACTATGTATGGTCCATTGTTGAAGAAGAGATTGTATGGCTTAAAACAAGCTCCAAGGGAGTGGTATCTAAAATTTGACAGGTTTATGTCTAAAAAAGATTATACTAGATGTCATTCTCATCCTTATGTTTATCCCAAAAGGAAAAATGATGGAAGCTATATTATATTGTTATTGTATGTAGATGACATGCTTGTCGCAGGTTCTAACATGCAGGAAATAAATTTGATAAAAATAAAATTGGCAAACTCAGTTGCAATGGAGGATTTCAGTGCTACAAAGCAAATCCTTGCTATGAGAAGAACTAGAGACAATAAGAATCGAAAATTAACATTGTCTGAGAGTGAGTACATAAAAAATTGTAAGTAGGTACATGAACAATCTAGGAAAATAACATTGAATGGTAGTGAAGTGGATTCTCAGGTATTTGAGATTTACCACAAATAAAGCATTATGATTTGGTGGTTAAAACATTGCTCTACAAGGATATGTTGATGTAGATATAGCGGGTGATAAAGATGACAGGAGGAGCACAACAGGGTATGTGTTTACTATAGGTGGAACAACTATTAGTGGGGTTTCAAAACTACAAAGTGTTGTTGCACTCTCAACAACGGAAGTAGAGTATGTTGGTTCTTGAAACCATTCTCCACCAAATCCCAAATATCTTGAGAAGAGAACAAAGCCTTCATTGTAATAGCCCAATAAATCATTTTCTACTTGTGCGAATGCATTGTATGTTGATGCATATGTTGGTTCTTGAAAATGGTTATCCACCAATCCCAAATTTCTTGAGAAGAAAACAAAGTCTTCATTGTAACAACCTAATAATCATAATTTTTACCGTTAAAGTGAAGTGTCTAAGAATTAGTCAATATTGTATTTGATGCTACTATTGCTATCTCTTACGGTTAGAAAAAACTTTCTCCAATGCCTTCAGAACAACGTTTAACTCCCAATGAAAATGCAGTGTGATACCAAGTGAAACTTGAAGCATAGGATTAAAAACACAGTGGCAAAGATTAAATCACAAAGTTGAGTTTCACAAGAAAACAAAGCTTAAAAACTAGATGAAATTTAATCACAAAGTTGAGTTTTGCAAGAAAACAAAGCTTAAAAACTACATGAAAATTCACAAAGTTGAGTTTCGCAAGAAAACGAAGCTTAAAAACTAGGTAAAATTTAATCACAAAGTTGAGTTTCGCAAGAAAACAAAGCTTAAAAACTACATGAAAATTGAGGTTCGGGAGACTAAATCACACAGTTGAATTTGGCAACAAAACAGAGCTAAAAAACCCTTAGAGATTTAACATGCCGTTAAACAGAGTAAATGCATGGTTATAGAGAGCAAAAGGACCAAAAGAGTAAAACTTTGGATTATAACTTCGAATATATGAAACAGATTCATATGGAAGCTGAGGCTTCTTCACCAAGTAAAACAAGAGTTCTTAAGAGATTTACACTTCACTAGGAGTTGCTCCGTGGAAAACAATGTAACTAAATTGCTCTGTATTAGTAGCACTCCATTTTTCTAGGAATTTATTCTTTTGCTTGTATTGATTCTAGGAAAGCAAAAAGGGATTGTTGCCTTTAAACATAATTTAACAGTATGCAGTTTGATGGATGCTAAAGGGCTTGCGAAGAGGTTATTTTCTACTGAATTTGGTAACTAGCCAGTGTCGAACTTTCTTTGCAACAAAGTGCCGCCCACACTCACAAAACTAGCGAGTGTCGAATTTTCTTTGTAACAAAGTGCCGCCCACACTCACAAAATGTCGATTAGAGAAACTTACATTAACAAATTCTATAGAGCAGAGATTGGTCAAGAATGGCAGGAATGGTCCCATAGCTAACACAAAGATGGCACGATTACATAAGGAATGTTGCTAGTTACAAGCTGTTGAAAAGTACAAAGAAGTAAGACATTGTCAAGTTCACAAAATTTCATATTAATATTTAAACCTATTCATATTCTTAATGTTTACAATCACAAAAACTTTTTTAGAAGTTATATATTTTACAAACTAGAATTTGATCTAAAATAAAGAGACTTTCCATTCATTCAAACAATTGATAAAAGGTGTTTTTGCTAAATTAGTATTCAGTTATTTCAAATAAAACTAATTTATTTATAAGTATAAATAATTGCATAAATAAAAAATTTCAAAAAGTTAAAAACGAGAACTATTGGATTTATTTAAAACTATTTATAGATAAATTCTAAAGTGAAAATCTAAATTATCATGAGTTTACTAAAAACTAAAAACCCCAATAACAAGATTCCAAATATTTTAGACAAACAATTTATACATAATGGAAAGAATGGCTGCAGGAGCAGGAGCAGGAAAGGCAGAAAGGAAAATGGATCTTTCGACTGGAACAATGGCTGTAGGTACTGGAAGAATGGCCGCAGGAGCAGGAAAGGCAAAAAGGAAAATGGATCTTTTCACTGCAGGGAAAGAGAGTGATTTGGCGACAATTGCAAAGGAGGTTGAGGCAAATTCTGATTGCCTTTTTGAAAAAGGGACTTAGAGTTCTTGTGCGAGAGATGAAATTTGAAGATTCCGCATGCAGATCTGATAAAAGGAATGTGTTGAAGGAAGAAGTCACGACAAAAAAGTCTTATATTTCTAAAACTGATGAGTTGTGTATGTTTGCAGGTGTAGAGGAGATTTCCATTGGTGAAATAGAGAACAAAATCATTGATGATTTCTTGAGTTATTGGGTAGATCCAGATCAACTGGATAATGTAAACTCTTGTGTTTGTATATCTGAAAATTGTGATGTGATTACAGGTGTTGAGGAGGATGTGCCATCTTGTGAAACTGTTACAGCACAAGAGGAAGTTCTTGTGGATGTTGAGGAAGAGAATCAGTCTGAAGCACAGATAAGGGAAGTAACAACTGATAATTTATGTATGAATGCAGTTGATGATGATATGCTTCAGTGATGCTACAGAGAAATTGCGTTATTAGAATATTTGTTGGAGAATCCACAGTATGAGAGGGAGATTGCAACAGATGAAAAAGTTCAGCGCAGTGAACAAGAGGAAACAGACATCATGGAAGCAGATGAAATTGCAAGTGACCAGCAAAGGAATGTTATAGAGGGACATGAAGTTTTGGAGGCAACAACATCCATAGTGATAGCTAGACCAACATGTGGGGCGACATTTATGGTGGCAGCTGAGACAGTGATAGCAGCAGAAGAGGAACTGATAGGAGTTTTAGATGACTTGTTAGATCTTTTTAGATTTTGATTAGAAAAACTAAATTAAAAAATTATTAATTATAATTTGTGAGAAAAAATTTTGAGTTAGTAAAATTACATATAAAGAAAATAAAATAAAAAATAATAATTAATTATAATTATAACTGATGATGATTGAATCAGTTTATATTTATTTTCATTTTTTAATTATTTATTTTAAAATAATTAATAATCATAATTAATCATGTTTATTTTATTTTTAAGTTATCATGAATATATATAGACTTATCATTGAATTTTGTGAAACACTAATATATTAAAATGGTTAATCATTGATATAAAAAGTCAAACTTACTAATTATATATACCAATACACCAATAAACATTGGGTTAAGGTGGGTAGAGCACCTTAATGAACGCTAGAAGTGGAAGATATATCTTCAACCCAATTTCCTATTATTTCATACATGACAACTTTGATATTAAGAACCAAGACCATGGGTTGTCATCTTTTAACTCTAAGTTAAACACTAGCTCTAATTCTAATTTTAATTTACATAATTGTTTTAACTTCTTTAAAGAAACATAAGAATTTGTAATGAGAACCATTTAGTGGTTCACTTCATCACTTAGTGAGACAACAATCAAGATATAAGATTTATTGTAGCTATTCATCAATATAGCTAGCTACTTGTCTAATGTAAACTTCTTAGGTCCACTATTCTTCTCTACTTTATAAATGTCATATTACAAATAATTGAAAATGAAAGTGTGCTTATTTTTTTTTTGGGACAACTCTTAGTGATTTTCCTTGCCAAGCAGCCATAAATAATTCCATGGTTAGATATGTTTTATTATTAAACATATATTTAGTATAATATATAAATAATTTTAATTTATTATCAAAAAATTTATTTATTCTTAATAATTTCTATCTATCATATTTTAATATTTATAATTATTTTACAATTACAGAAATGTTTTAAAATTATCTATTCAACAAATTTCAATTTAATTTAAAAAGTTTTATCTATATATATATATATATAATTCATAAAAAAAAAAAATTTATTTCTATCATATTTAATATTTCTATCATATTACTTAAGTAGTTTTTATAACTTCAGGGCTTTCAGAAGCTATATTGATGATTTGCATTGTCATTTGTTCCATAAGTAGCGTATGCCTGCCACACAGTATGCCTGCCACACAGTGCAATGAACTCAACTTAATATTGAGGATACCCAAACGGAGCGGAGTCTCCCAAAAATTTCAACTTCTTGTACTCTTTCAATTCCAAAATTGTGAATAGTTTTTTTCTGTTTATTATGAATCATTCCCCTGCCATTTGGAATATAAAAATCGCAATTATATATTGAATCTGAGTGGAAATGCCTTGTATATGCTGTAGTTTGTATATGAAATTGGAATACTGATGAAAATTAACAATTAACAATGAATCGTTATAATTAACAATGAATCGTTATAATTATTGCAGCAGACAAAGTCCACTATATCTGGAGAACACATTATTAATATATTAAAGTCATGTTAAAATATAATTTATTAATTATAAGTCATTATTATTAAGGGTTAAGTAAGTACTAATCAATTTCAATTGTTAATTAATCATCTAACAAAAATATGTGTGTGTAGAGGTCCTTGATGGACGCTATGAGAGGAAGATATATCTTCTTTCCAATGGCATTTGTGTGGTAGCCAAGTATATGGGATCATAATCCTTCAACTATAGGTTGAACAATTATACTAACAAGTATATAATTCCAAGTATAAAAGTAATTCTTACAAGCATTTTAACTTTTCTAAAATAGCATAAGAATTTAGAAAATAGAATTTATGAGTTTCACAACTTTCTCTAGTATTCATGAAATAAATGTCAATAAAATTTATATACTAAATCTTAATTTTAAAATTAAAAGTTAGAACCTACCTCTACCAATGAAATTATATGAAACCATTATAAACTCTTAATATCATCAAAAATAAAAAATAAAAATTGAAAATTAAGTAAAATATTCAATAAAATATTTTAAACTAGAATGATGGATATGTTTTCCAATTTTCAAATTCTCACCCTTAACTAGAACCTCCTCCTCCTCATAGAGCATTATGGTTATGGTTTTGATGTAATGATTATTTGATAAGAAATGTACAAACTATACCAGATTTTAAAAATAACAATGAATATTACATCCAAAACCACACACAAATGTTCTGCATTTTTATTTTTAATGAGCTTTCTCCCAATGTTGATTAAGAAGCATGCTTAAAAACCAATAAAATTCCTTATGGCGATATGACTTTTGTTTATCAGGTATCTTTATAATAATTTGGATAGTGGCCACATAAATAATGCCATAAATCTATGGAGGGGTTACTTATATGTCAAAGCAAGTCACATAATCAATTTAGGCCTTTGGAGATTTGGTATTTGGAATCTATTTGCAGTAATCTTACTCTTAATTGAATTTAGACATTACACCATTAATATAAAAACTTGCTAAAAATAACATTTATTTTCCTTGATAATATGGAAAGCAATAGTTGCAGGGAAGGAAATGATATTGTGAAACTCAAGATGGAGAGAAACTTAAACAATCTAAGGATACCAAGAGTATTTAGTAGGCAACTCATGAAGAAATATAATTGATAAAATACTATCTACCCAACTCCTTTTCTTCAGTACAACTATTGCTAATCATCTTCCTCCATTGAGCTATTAAATTCGAGGTATTTGATCTATCTCCACACTCTTAGAAAATTTTGAAAACATTACCAATAAAATGTCTGAGTCCTTTCATTATATGCTAATCAATTTTCTCTATCAAATGACTCATACCATCATAAGAAGAGTTGAATTCACCCCAACTTTGGTGAGCATATATGACATGTAAGATAACTCCAAATTTGCAATTGTAAGGCACATAACCATTCTTATTAATACATTTTTTGTGAATTGTTTTCTTAATCAAATTTAGCTTTACTACTAACACAAGAAAATCATGAAAGGAGTACTTGGCATGAAAGGTTTGAATTTTTAAGTTTCATATATGTGTAAAGTCATAGTGAACATAAGATGGTTAAAGGCATTCCATGGAATTTTCTTATGGATTTTGTGAAGGATGTGCTTTTCGAAAGAATTTAGAAAAACTATGGGAAGGTGGGTTGATGGAGGGCCTTTTTTTTCCCTTGTAACTTGTTCACAATGATATAATGGGGCCATTTCCATATTTTTACATAGCCAAAACAAGATATGTACTAACAGTCATAAATGATTCCACATTATACACATGGGTGTACTCTCTCAAACTCAAATTTGAAGTGTTTGAACATACGAATATTTTCTAAGTGTGTTTAGAAAAGCAGTCTCTAAAGATGTCAAGGTACTCCATACATCTAATGGGAAGAGTATGTCAAAAAAGATATTTATCATTCTTTTGGGGAATTAGGAATAAAGTTGCAACATAGTTTCTTACACTTCATAACATAATAGAGTAATTGAGAGGAACACATCCTAGATAAAGATATATTGCATCCAAAGTCACTTTATTCCAAATTGTAAGATAAATCAATCAATATATACTCCTTACTTACCACAGAAATCATCTTACAAATTTATTATTTGAAAAACACAAAAAACACCTTTGGGAACATAGAGTGGCAAGCAAACAAAAGTCACACATTTATGTATTTCTGTATTTCCAGCATGACCCCACATTCTTTCGAAAAGAAGAAATCTTTGGTACTAATAAACAAAAATAGTGCATCTTTGTTAGATATCCACATGATATAAATGGATATAAACTACTAGATCTTTATTCAAAAGAGTGTTTACTTCCACTAACCATGTATCTAAGGAAAATAATGCAAAAACAACTATGCTTCCTCCTGTAATAGATCTAAGCGAGAGGATCTGTCATTAGCATTCACGTTCAACTCTCGACCTTTCTGCAAATTGCTGAAGACATTCGTAGATAATGAGTGATCGCTGAACATGTCACTGGTAACTTTTAAATAAGTGATATTTTAAATATGCCGGTAGGTTTTGATTCGTAAGTCTTGATTCGACTTACACCCAGGCTGCAGCAGTCCACTCGTCATGGTGACTGTGTCCCAAAATTTTGGACTGGGTTTCCACAGTTTTTGAGTTGATTTGAATTCTTATTAATTAAGATTTACTTTGATTGGGTAATTGTTTTGGTTTATTGTTGGAAGTTTATAAGTGGAAGTTTATGAGATTAAGATATTAAGTAGCTTATGATATTTAATACACAAATTTTGAAGTATTTTTTTGAGGGTTATAGGAGTTCTCTACGACTAGTTAGATATTTTTAGATTT
>APFE030533250.1:0-27247 GCA_000404065.3 Pinus taeda
AATGTTATGTTTTGGCAGCAGTCATGCAAAGAAAGACAGGACTATCACCCTTTTAATCCTCACAATCTTCAAGCTGCATTATCCAGGGTTTCCAATTACATTGGTTGCATTCAACGTTGTGGAGTAAACCGGATCGGGTATCGTTTCCATTTTCCAATTTTATGGCTGCCTTCAGACAAATATCAATGTCATTTCCAGTTGACCAACAGAGATGAAGCCTTGGCATGGTAGAACTTGCAGAACAACGGAGGGTTCAGAGCTCCTACAGATGCCACCTTCTCCAGCTATTGCTTGAGTAATTTGCATGCTCAGTCCCAGTACTCAGATTCCGATTCAGACTAGGGGTTGCCTGAGGACATGCAACATTTTTAGCTGGGGGGGATGTTAGGACTCCACTATGTATCATTTTTGCTATACATTTTGACACCACTTCACCCTTATAACCATGATTAGAAAGAATCCCATTATCATCTTCAGTCACTTTATCCCAAGGTATACAAAAACCTCCTCTTTATTATATGTTTAATCTGTTTTACATTTAATTCCATAATACTCTTATATTTCATCATTAATTGAAGTGTATCATTGCTAACACAAGTCCAAAGATCGCAGATGAGTATATGCGGCCATTGCTGAAACAGCTGACTCAGTTGCTGAAATAGCCGTCAAACACGCAAATCCCGTCAAGCGTAATTTGAGATTCTGGAAGAAGCTTTTTGTGGAATAGCGGCAGTAGTATGAAGACATGATTACCTGGATCAGCCTGAAGATAGCAATCTTGTTATCTCTGTTGTAACAGTACCTTTTTATGAAGAACAGAATAATCATGTTTTGGGAAAAAGAACAGATTCGAGATAATATGGATTCACTCTCATGTAAATTTTAAATGATGTCTCCTCTTTAAAAAGAGGAGACATCATCATTAGAAGGGTCAGGTGGTTGTAAACTAAGAGAAGTACATTGTGTGAGAACTGGAGCTAGTATCCATCTGTAATGTATCAGTTACTTTGACAGATGAATAAATTCTTCTTTTGAGCGTTCCAATTTAGTTCTTTCCCCCGGGGAATCTGTGAGAGGGAAAGGGCCCGCCTTCCTCACAATATTCACCCTTGATTCCTGTATTTTGTTTAACTCTTTGTGTGTCTTGCATTTTACTTTAATTCTGTTGTTGGACACTAGTTACACAGTGCAGTAATACTCTGTTCCTTTGACACTGCGTGTATTGAATGCATTTATTCTGAAGTTGAGAAATCTGTTTCTATTGATTGTATGAATGAATGATGTCGGGAAGCAGGTGCTGAAGATTCCTGTACAAAGGAATAGGGTCCTGCCCCATTACTTATCTTCCTTTGTCTGAAGTGTGATTAGAAGCAAGAGAACAAGTGCTGAAGGTTCCCGTTCATAGGAATAGGGTCTTGCTCTCTTGAAGTCACCTTTCTTACAGTGTGATTAAGTGTCAGGCATCAGGTGCTGAAGTTCCTCACTAAGGAATAGGGTCCTGTTCCTGCCGTGGTTGATTGATTTCTCTCTTTACAGATTGATTTTCCTTTGTTTTGGTTGTAACTGCAGTAGAGAAATTATTTCTGCTATAATTAAATCGACTTCAGCTTTGATTAAGTAGAATGTGAATCAGTAGATTGGTAAGATTAATAATTGTGTGTTCTCCTTTTACTACAACCTTGTTTCTGCTTTTGAAATTGAGCATATCCAGTGCGTGATTATCTTTGAAATAAAAAGACTTCCTCGGGTTGACAATTTATGTGGAGCTTGAATTGCGAAGCAATTAAAGCAACCAACAGGGAGGAACCAGGAGTGGGCACAGATTTCGAGACAGGAGGAGGTTGTGCATGCAGTTCAAGGCAACATTTTGCAAGAGGGGTGAATTTTCACTTTGTCAGATTTTGACAAATTTTATATGATTTCAGCACTTCTCGACGTCATGAATGTAATGGTGTTGTCTGTTTCTCCATCAAAGTTCTACATTTTTTGGCCATTTTTCAGTATGTAGGTGGAACCATGATTGCTGCAAAAACAGGGAGCGGAACCATGATCCTTGAAATTTTCATGAGGAGGTAATTTTTTTCCATGTCAGAATATAGTCAACTTTACATTCCTTTTTCATGGTTTTCCAAAAGGATCGCAATGGAGAGGTCATAACTGCCTACTAAGTTGCATATTTCTAGTCCACCCGTGGAACAAAATCTTTGAGGAATCTAGGGGAATCTAAAAGATTCCTTGAGCCCCAGATTCACAAATTTTCAAAATTCAAAAACTGGACAATTGATTTTTTGCACTATTTGATGCCACAAATCTAATGGTGCATTAATATTTCTCATTCTCTCATTCTATTCTTCAACCACTTTTCTAAGTGGGATGTAGGTGTCAACATTCATGTGCGAGCAGCCATTTCCATGCGATTGATGCTGTGAGATCGATGGCATGAACAACTTTAGCAGTTTGACATCCTCTTCTTCAGACGGCCCCTGGTTGTGAGGTATATGTAGTGTGTACATGTACTTCTTTTTCCATGCATTGTGCTGCACAGATCCTTGTTGATGCTTGATGTGGAATCCTATTTCTTACTCATTTTCATGATTCCTGCTTGATGTGATGCGGAATCATCTGTGTGATGTACTTATTGTCATGAATTGTCATGTTGTGTTTTGAGATCCCTTTGTTGTATGTTGATGGGATACTCATGTGTCGCCATGCATGTGTACTTTGAGATCCCTTTTATTCCATGTTAGCGGGATGCTCATCATGCATGAGTTTTTGTGTCATGCTGATAGGAGTCTTTTGATTGAGAGTTCCTGTAGGGGAACATCTCGTGGTGCCACTCTTGCGTGAGGGCATTTTCCTAGTATGCTAACGACATCACATCTTATGTACATCATTACTATTGAAAAAACTTAATGCAATGGGCTACACCATCCTAACACCGGGGCCTGGAGACGTAGTCCCTCCTGGACGAAATCCGTTATCAATGGCTTATGTTTTCATGTGTTGATTACTGACATGTTCCTCTTATTTACAACATGCAGATTTATTCATTTATGTTCTTTTAAAGATGAAATTTAACACATCATGAAAGTATAAAGGTTTTGTAAGGGTCCTTCGTTACACCTAGACCTGGATCAATGAAGCCACTAGCTCGATTCTTTGCTTCTTGATAGCAGAGAATGAGAGAATGGCTAAGGAGTTACAGACGTCCAAGCAAGGAGGAGGACTAGTTATAGCATCCGCCTGAGTAGAGTTAAAGAAGGCGATGCTGGATGAAGTATCATCCCTTGAGACAGTCATGCAGCTGTTGTATTCCAATTTTGGTACCGTGCATAAGGTAGTTGTCCATCTCAATGGTTGGAAGCAACGTCGTACTAGGAGAACATGTATCTTGTCAAATGTGCATATTGTTGTTGACTACATGAAAACATGGACAATGAGATACAAGGGAGCCCCGTTACACTTACCCAAGATGATGAAGCCCATAACATTTGAGCTAAAGGCACGCATCCATAGTTAGATCCAGAACTATGAAGATCTCCCATACCTCATCACTAGTTTGCAGGCTTCCCATGTGGGTATTCAGGAGTATGGATGTTGTTGTGCGCGCACATTTGATCCCATCTATTGAGACACTCACCGAGGCAAAGACGAAGGAATAAGTCTGACTGGAGCTTGACTCATACTTTGACGAGTTGATGCACATAGCTACCAGTGCAGACTCAATGATCAGTGTAGACACCATGCATCAATATGTCATTGTTCCAGTTGCACTCAAGACAATGATCCGCATGTTATTAGATGAGTTGGACGGAGGAGCCAGAGCAGTGTACCTAGATGCTACAGAGGCAAGAGTTCATTTCCAAAAAGATGTCACCATAGAGTACACAAACACCATTGTGGACTACCTAGCTTGGCATCAGTTCGCTACTATTAACCACCATGAGGATGTTGAATATTTGGTCTTCACGCAGTTGTTTGAGTCATAGTGATGTCTTGCATAGCTTTCTCAAGCCTATTTTGTCTTGCATGGGTACATGTGAAGGTTGTACGTAACGTCTTGTCAAGTGGAAGTTCAAGTGTCGATAGTTGGATGTAACAGTCATAGAGTAGATGAAGACTCATGAGGGTAGATGAACAGTCATAAAGGGGAATGTCAAGGGCCACCCCACCCTTTGCTATATATAGTCCCTCATAACTCATTGTAGAGGCTTTTGGTCAGCCAAGCTTCCTATAGGAGTATCTTAGAGAAATATTGGAGAGCATTATAACCAGCGTTCACTTCTCCATTGAGCAGAGCTAGTATATCTCTTTGGACGAGTAGGCGATAATGATTGTAACGTTCTGCTATCCAAACTAGTGGTTGGTCATGGTTGTATTGTATGACTGGAACTTTCACTTCTAATATAACAGGGCCAACACGTTTCATGCATATGTCATATTATATTTCATCTATATTGTTTACTCTAAATGATATATGTATCTGTTTCCTTACGCATGCATGTATGGCTTTCCTATATAAGTATGTATGAATCTTACTAAAATGTGTTGTTGGTTTAACCATCACTTTGGATTTCTAGCTTACTTTCCTTCTAGTTTGTGATGCATCTTTGCTCATGCGTTCCCTTCTTAACTTCGTTCTTTCATAGGTTTCCAAGTGGCGCACTCAAATCACCCTCCGTGTGTTATAACCGCTCCTACACCTTCCTTGACTTGCTGCATATGTCACACCCTTACTACCAACAGGCACATCTTACTTGCCTCTGTGCGCAACCGCGGTCAAGGCAATATTGTACGACCCACTACTGGGACTCATATACCAAACATTTTGAGGTCTAATTGGGACTTCTTACCGGGGAGATCCCTTGACATGTTGGCAGGTCAAGCACCATCAACAAATTAGTAGAAATTTATATTTTGGATTTGAAAAAGGAACATCTAAATAGAACAACACATTCCAATCAATATTAACTCCTTTTTAATCCTCGTTATCCAATATCAAACTATCCTTGTTAATATTTATTATCCTATATCAAGCTAGCATGGAGGTTAAGACCACACCAAATAACCTCGCTCCACTCTTGTTACATCGAAGGTGCTCCCCTATTGAAAATGGTCAGGCTAGGCATTTTCTACCTTTTTCATCTGCATTTGATATTTCTCGGTATGTTGTTTTGATATGGGTCAACTTTAACTTAAGAAAATAAAAGAATTACACCTTATTGTAAAATGGACCATTCTGTTGAACAAATTCTTTTATATATAAATGAAACCTATAAATAATAATCATAAATAATAATGAGGAACTTATCATGTAGGAAATTATTAGAATTGGAATAATCTCAAATCCCTAGGAAATTGGTGGGTGGGGAGCCACTGGCACAAATATAAATTTTTAAAATTATTAAAAGTAATGAACCATTTTGCTAAATAAAATTTTCTTATATATAAATGGATGTTATAAATAATAATGAGGAACTTATCATGGAGGAACTTATTAGAATTGGAATAGTCAATGATTGGGTATACACAAATCAATAATTGAGATTTTTAACTACGATTAACTTACATGGTCACTCGTTATATTCTGAGACCCACACAAGCTATCCAAAGGCAACCATAATTACTTCTGGAAAAATGAGAAAGAAAGAAAGAAAATTCTAACATCCACAAGGCTAAAGATAACATATGGGACCTCTTTTAGAGTGAAAAACTTGAAAAAAAGTATGCACCTCAAGAGATTTAATCCTCTTGAAAATGGATCTATATTGGTTCTATATATACATATAGAATGTGTAATTTTTCATTTTTAAAACTATATTTTTGAATGCATAAATGGATACAATGCCTTGAAAGTTTACATGGACACTTGGATTGTGTAAACTACACCACATAAATTTGCAATTCCAACAAATCTTTGCTAGACAAAATTTTAATTTAAATTTAAATTTGAAATTAATTTCTCCTTGAAAATGACTCCAAATTAATTTAATTATTTTTAAAAGGAGATAGCTAAAATTATAAAACATACCCCCTTCTTTATGTTGATTGCAAAATATCATGGAATCTGAAGGTCACTGCAATGAAATATTCTCTTTATTTAATCTCATTATCAACACACACTGACTTTAGTCATTTCTTGTGTGCAATTACATTTTTGGTGTGTCAGTGCCCAACCTATGGTAATGTTTCTCTTCATTACCTTGCATGCTATTGTACAAGCCCAAATAAACTCAACAATGAAAGAACACAATGAAAGAGCATTGTATTAATGATAAAATTACTTATTTATACATGTGCAATCTAGGTACGATACAATTGTGTCTCGGTAACTTATTAACCGTAAAAACAGAATGTAAAACTAATTACATATTATACAATAATAATTCCAAAGGATTAGTTAACATTCCCCCTTTAATATGAAGATACATTTGACATGCTGAGTAACATTCTGAACTTTTCAAATTTTTCACGTCCCAGTGGCTTTGTAAATATTTCTGTGATCTGCGTTGAAGTAGGAAAATGTGTCAAAAGAATAACTTTGGCCTCTACATAATGTTGAATCAAGTAATATTTGATGTTAATATGCTTGCTTCGATCATGAAACTTGGGATTCTTAGCCAGTTGAATTGGAGAAGAGTTGTCGATGAGTAGTGGAGTTGAAGCGTTTTGTTTCTCCTGCAAATCTTCAAGTATTTTGCGAAGCTAAATGATTTCTTTTGTAGCTTGAGTTTCTGCAACATATTCAGCTTCGGCGGTAGAATCAACAAGAGCAAATTTCTCGTGTGATCTCCAACTGATAGTTGTTGATCCATGATGCAGGAGCATCCAAACCTAGCCAGCAATGTGATGGAATGGTTACATGTTGTGGCTAATACAAGTTTGAAGGAAGATTTGGTTGTTAATCTTGTATTAATTTCAATTAAATGTAATTAATTAAGAGTGGCTTAATTCTGAATTGAAATTGGATAAATAGCAAGTGGTCCTCCCTGCGTGGAGATCAAGCCACGTAATCCAGTTTTTTTTAGACTAGGATAAGGTAGGAATTCTAAATATACATTTTAGATCTCCAAATATGGAGGGGATGGTTAAGTGAGTATATACGCAATCTCTTTTGTGTTAAAAAGGGAGAGAGCGAGAAGCATTATAAGGAGAATTAGTTAGGATAGGTGTGAGTTTTGGTTTTAGAGCGAAAGCTCAAATGGATGTGTGGATTTTTTATGGAGCAAGAGCTCAGAAAACATGTAAAAACTGTATGTTATGTATAATGGAAGTAGTTGGTTAAAAAGCAGAGATTTTATTTATGAATAAATTTCATATTGTGTGAAGTCAACGTATGAGAATTCGGGGATACTATGTATCAATTTTTCTTAGTTATGATAGAAGCGATGGTGATCAGTGTTTTAATTTAGTTGTAAAGATAAAAAAGGAGAAAATCTGAAGTAGTGAGCCTGTGCGTGTGAAATTCATTTGAAACAGATTTTTTTTAGAGCGTTGGTTTGTTGTGTATTCGTTTTAATGGTTGTGGAAGTGTTAATTTAATTAAAATAGTAAGATTTCTGTGTTGAAGTCGAAACTGGCGCGGTTTAAATCTGTAATTAGACAAGCTGTTAACACAGAATTGAGCTAGACTGCTATTGGAATCAGTAAGTGAATTTAAGTTAAACTACCTCTCCGGTTTGAGATGAATCGGGGCTGAAGATATCATAAATATTTTGAAATTGAATTATAGCAATCTCCTATTGCCATTAAATCGCATCGGCGCTGCATAGTAGTTAACAGTTGTGGTTTCCAATGAATCAAATCGAAGTTACTATCAGTTGACAATCAGTTGGGCGATTGCTGGGTGCGATTAAATCGCATTGGAGCGATTTAGAGCTGTGAAAATTGTAATAATATTACATCAGAGCATGAAGAGGGATCCACATCGTTCCATATAACGATGGATCTGGAGGTGAAATGTATTTAAACTATTTGATATGGGATCAGATATGAAAGAAATCACGAGATTAGAAGGGACAACACTGAAACGTAGTGATCTCTGAAATTTCGCATCGGATTAATTACACTGTTGACAATTAATGACATGTGTGAATGACGACTTGCGAATAGATGCATGCTGTAAGCTAAATGAGATCGGGTGTGCTGCAATATATCCACATGTATGAAATTATTGCGAAACACGTTTAACGCTGGTTTAATTGGTATGAATGGTTATATCAGATCAATTAGATTTGGAATAGCTATGATTATATGTGAGAAATGGCATATGAAGTGTATGTTTAAAATCTGAACCAGCCATTTAAAATTATTTTAACTTGCTGGACTGGATCTGTTTCTTCAACTTGTCCTGATGATGAACCACACTGGTTGGTTCGAAACGCGTCGACAAATGTCTTCTATATGTGATTTACGCCGAAATTCTTCTTATAAAAGGGTAATTTGTAAAGGCGCATATTGAAGGTGTTGAAATGTTATTCGACCATTCTTTAGCAGAGTTAAAAATCGATGTAGAAGGCGCGGTGTTGCAATCAAAGCAGAGTAAGGTGGATTCTGTTTGAATTGTAGCGTTCAATGCAGAATTGAATGATAAAGGAGTTGGAGAGTTAAAGTGGAGGAAGGCGTTCAGTCATAAGGTGGATTCTGAAACTGGATTGAATCCCCAAGGACGCAACATGAAAGCTGTATATTAATGTGTGGAGGTATATAGTAAAAGACAGGGGCGCAGATCTTATTGAGATTTCTGAGTTGAGCTTTGGGGAAGAATTTTGATGAGTTTTATTTGAATCGATACTAAAATAAAAGTTTGAGGTTGGATCTAAAAGCTTGTAAATATGAATTGATTTAAATGAGTGAGAATTGGGAATTTTTAGAGGAAAAGTTTTGTTTTAGGTGAGATGTATCCTTATATGCATAACAATTTATGAAGATTCTGGGCTGCAGGTTTAAGCCTGCGTCAATCCAAGACTCATCAAATAACCAGAAGTAGAAATTTCATTCTCCTTATCTCCATCAAAATTAGAATATGAATAGTTGGTGATATGGAAATCTGCAAATTTGGAATATTTGATGCCATATATTCGAGTTCCTTTCAAATACTTGAGCACTCGCTTTACTGCATTCCAATGACCTTCACATGGTTTATGCATGAACTTGGAAAGTATTCCTACAAAAAAGGATATATCAACTCAATTAGTAGTTAGAAAATTCGAACTTCCAACAAGTTGCCTGTACTTTGTTGGATCTTCAAACATACTTCCTTCAGTGGAAGTAAGCTTCAAATTCTACTCCATAGGAGTAGAAACATGATTATAATCCTGCATCCAAATCTGTTCAATAGCTGTCCAATATACCTTTTCTGGGAAATGAAAATATATTTTGGTTTCTGATCAACTTCAACCCCTAAGTAATAATGTAATAAACCCAAATCTGTCATGTCAAAAACTTTCAATAATTATCTTTTAACAAACACTATATAGTCATCATTGTTTCCTGTGATCATCAAATCATCTCCATACACAACCAAATAGACAACTCACTTTCTAATTTTATTAACAAAAATAGTTGCATCATCTAGATCAAATAAATTATAATTCAAATTGAGAAGGTGTTCAGTTAATTTTTCATACCATGCACGATATGCTTGTTTCATTCCATACAAAGCCTTAACCAAATTACATACCTTTTCTCTTTGCCTTTAACATAAAAACCTTCAGGCTGAAACATCTAAACATCCTCCTTCAAATTTCCATTCAAAAAAGTTGTTTTAGCATCCATATGGTGTATCTTCCAACTATTCTAACCATCTGCCTTGTATTTGATCTTATACACCCATTTGCAACTAATGGGTTTGAAACCTGCAGGAGGGTCCACTAACCTCCAAGTTCCATTCTTAATAAGTGCATCATATTCCTTTTGCATTGCATCCTTCCATTCATCACAATCAACATCTTCTTCAAAACAATTAGGTTCGCTAATTGTACAATGATTGAATTCACAATCATGAGAAACATTACCTAAATCACCTTTAGAAGACATTCTTGTTTCAAAATCATCATACTTGCTTGGAACTTTTCAAGCATGTGTAGATATTTGTAAAGGTTGTTGAAATGGTTGTGATAATTGTTCATGCTAAAGTACAGGTTCTTCAAGAACACTTTTTGACCCTGTAGAAACAATGATATCCTCCAAATTTTCTTCAACAGTAACATCCTCATCATTCTCATGAGTCTGTTAGAAAATTATATTTTACAGAGCAATGGAACACATAAAATATATTGCAGAGATATAAACAAAGAAAACCCATAAAACAAGAGAGACACAGATATGTGGTTCACCCAATTTGGGCTACGTCCACGAAGAAACAACCAATTCTTCCTTTTATATTATCCAGCAAAATGAAGATATATAACCTACAAAAGATCCATTGTTATTTCATCTTTGCTCTCACACAATCTCCTCTCTATTTCTCACTTAGAATACAGATCTACATAGCTGCAATACAATTCCCTCATATATATTAAGGGGTTGTCTTCTAGGGAAAAAATCCTAAATTAAACATAACTTCTACCACCATATTTCCGCCTAATGAATGGCCCAGGTTGATCATGAAATTACAACATTTTACAAGGAAAATTTACAGCTGTTTTTAGCTTTGGGGGCATTGCCCCCAATCCCCCGCCAAGGGGGGCTCCAAATATTTGTTTTCATCCCCCTTGGTGGCACACATTTACGGGTGGCGTTTCCACCACATTACGAACTAGGGTCCAATGCAGTGATACCTTTGAATAAAGAAGATAATCAGGCTCCACACCCAATAGAGTCAAATATGCAAAAAACACAGACTGATCCAGAATGGGAACCCCCCTTCAATATGTGGAACATCATTATCAAATTCAAAATAGAACTTAGATGCAAATTTCTCCAAATGAGTCAGTTCCCTTTCGACAATGGAATTATTTTTATCTGATTCAAGGAAAATAACATCTGTGGAAAGAATGGATTTTTTCTTTTCTTCATCATACAACCTGTATGCTTTGGAAGTAGAAAAATATCCCAAGAAAATACATTTGTGACTCCTAGAACCCAACTTGTTGCACTGATGTTTAGGAATTAATGCATAGCATAGAGAACCAAAGACTCTAAAATGTTGAACAACAAGAAGACGATTATACCACATTTCATAAGGAGATTTGTTATTGATGATAGAAGAAAGACAATGATTGCAAATACAAGCACTACTTCTCCCCAAAACATCAACTTAAAATTCTTAAAGAACATAATAGATCTTACCATATAAATAAAATTTCTATTCATATGTTCTACAACACTATTCTGTTGTGGATTATAAGGTATCATAGTCTAATGTTTGATTCCATTGTCCTTTAAATATTTTTCAAAAACATGAGAAGTATACTCACCACCGTTATTAGTTCTGAGAATTCCTATATTCTGTTGAATTTCATTTTTAATCATCAAATGAAAAGTTTTCAAAACTTCAAACACTTGTGACTTATCCTTCAACAAATACAACCAACATATTCTCGAGTAATCATCAATAAATGTCAACGCATATTTATTCACATTGGAAGTTGCAACAAGCATAGGTCCACATAAATCTGAATGTATGAGACCTAATTTTCATGAAGATCTGAAAGAAGAACTATGAACTGGTTGTTTACAATGTTTTCCCAAAATACAAGCATCACAAGGTGTATTTTTTCTTGGAATTATAGGAAGACCTTTGATACCTTGATTTTTCATAATTCTGATGTTGCCATAATTGATGTGATCAAATCGAGCATGCTAAACAAGCTAGAAGACATGATGTCAATTTGTTGTGCCAAAAAAGTAGAACTTTCACAGATATTAGTAGATGAAGTACCATTTAACTTTAAAAGTGTACCTTCTTCCACATCGTTCATAATAACTGCATGATCATATGCTCTTCTAATCTCAATGATGCAATCAAATATATGAATAGAATGCCCCTACTGCCAAATATGGATAAGAGACATCAAATTTCGTTGAAACTGTGGAATATAAAGTACATCATGTAGAACATAATCTACAAGATTTAGTATCTTCAAATGAATAGACCCAATGCCAGCTGGTTTAATTTGAGACTTGTCGGCAAAGTAAATAACACCATCAATATCATCACTAAAAGTTTCAAAAAAATCTCGCCTAAATGTCATTTGACAAGTGGCTCCTAAATCCAAAATCCAATTATCTCACCACGAATAAAATATAGTGTTGCAAACATCATTAATATTAAAATTATAGTGAGCAACAATGTAATGTGCAAAATCTAACGATTTTCCCTTATTTGGTGGTGGCTGATCTTTCTTTTCATTCACCTGTTCTTTCCTTTCACTGACTTTCTCCCAATGGATTTTATAGTTAGTAGCAATATGACCAATTTTACCATATCTAAAACATTTGATATCTAGTCTATCATTAAAATTGCTTTGTTATCTATCATTTTGTTGTCTATCTCCCTGATTATTTTTCACCCGCTTGCCTCTATAATTTCTCCTACGATGACCTCTACTACTTTTATCACCTCTAGAAGTTTGAGAATGAGACTTCTGATCCCTTTGTGCAAGGCACAAAGTTTCTACATTAGAGTTAGGCGGAGCCTCTTTCTTCCCAAAGGATTTTTCTCTCTCAGCGCTTTTGCTTACTAGTTTATCAAATGTAATGTCTTTTAACTACCCACTAGCTTGGAGAGATTCCAAATAGTGTGAATAGACAGGGTGAAGGACTTTTATAAAAGTTGTACACTGTAAATCTACTTTAATTCCAGTTTCTTCTATGTCATGAAAATTGGCTTTTATTTTAGAGGCACTCTTCAAAGGAACATTATCCTTCATCGCCAAATTAAACAACTTTAACAACAACTAAATAATTTCCATTTCTGAGTGTGAATCATATAGTTCGTTCAACTTCTTTAAAGCTTCAAATGCAGTATCACAGGAAACGATATATCAACTTACCTCTTTTGTCACCGATGCAGTTATTAATGCATATGCCTTGTTGTCTTTTGTCTCCCAAATTACATGTTGCTTCTCATTATTAGGTGACTCTAGTGCAATTTCTTTCTCATCACTATGCTTCTTGACTTGACAAACTTCCCACAAATCATTAAAAACATGGGCACTTTTAAGATTTCTAAACCATTCTTGATAATTTTCCTTTCCATTAAGAACAACTCCAACTATGGAGACTATTGAAGTCATAATTTTTTTAAAGCCAAATAAATTCTTCAAATCCTTTTCAAATCTTCAAATATGTGCAATACCCTTTAAATAAAATATAAGTCCCTTTATCCTTTTATTTAGATAAGTATTTTTTGTGGTGTGATGGTAGGCTTAAAAAATAGTCTAGTTGAGAACTAGGTTCAAATCTTGTTGTTTCCTCCTTTGAAAAACACTTAACGGCTAAAAACTTCCAGAATTCCCTCTCTTTTTAAAACTTTATGGTCAAAATTTATGAATTCCCATTCACATTTATAGGTACTCTTTTCACTTATAGAATTCCTTTTTTCTTTTCTTTTTTTTAACTTTATGGTAAAAATAAATATGATTAATTGGCCTTCATATTTATTCGTACTCTTGTTAGTTAAAAAAAAAAAAAAATACTATGAAGAGCGGTCATTACTTTGACCAAGTTAATAATCATGTACAGACATACCAACACTCTCTTGTGCATTTCAGCAGAGAATTCTTCTGTGCACCGTGCCTTCTTTGCGTACAGTCAACTTCCTCTTTCCAGAATTCTAAAACGCTTTTGTTCGTTACTTCTTTGATTTGAAAGCAAACAATACTACACTCTACAAATAGGCCCACTAATCCCTGCAACACTTGGCAAAATCTAGTCTTGCAGTAGCTTTTGCTTCAACAAAGACTAGCAGTGTTTGAAAATCAAATTTCGTAGAACGCAAATGCTTCAACGCTATCTTGTGCCTCTCATCCTTCTCGCACGCTATCTTGTGCCTCCCAGCGTTCTCGCACGGTCAACACAACATTCTCATTCATCTTGTGCCTTTCGACAACACGTTTACATCAAATAAGTAAACTTTTGCTTCAACTTCCCCTTTATCTGATTATCACAAGAACACATTGAGTTTATGAACAATACAACCGAGCTTTGATACCATTGTACAAGCCCAAATAAACTCCACAAATAAAGAAAACAATGAAAGGGAATTGTATTAATGATAAAATTACTTATTTATACATGTGCAATCTAGGTACAAGAGAGTTGTGTCTCGGTAACTTATTAACCATAAAAACAGAATGTAAAACTAATTACATATTATACAATAACAATCCTGAAGGATTAGTTAATAGTTATAGTTTGGATATAATATGTATATAAGATTTGAGCATAGTGGTGTGATTGGAAAAAAATGATTTAGCCATTTAGTTCGAGCAACATCTGTCACACAGGCATCGACACAAATGTGAGACTATTACAAGCGTGAACACATTTCCTTCCCCAGTATCCACCCTTTAAGTTGTTATCTTTCCTTTGCTACAACATTTTTGCACTACTATCATAGGTATGTTCAATTCCTTCGATATATCTTTGTAACATTAAAAACAATTACTAATTTTTAATATTAAACAACTCCACCCATTTACCCATTCACTGCAACTACCAAAATGTTTATTTTTCTAAAAAGTAAGTTTCTTATGTGTCCCATTCAAATAAGTCACCAAACAATGGCGTTTAATTTTAATCTTATCCCACCGTGTAAATTCACCATGATTGCTAAATCACGTTTCCAATTTGTGAAAGCATGCCATGAGTTGACGCTCTTTATCACATGAGACGTATTACATATAATTTGAAAATGCAAATTTGATACGTCAACTATTTGGTTATGTCTTTAATTAGTAGAAAATTCATAAGTAGCATGAGGATGACTAGTTTGAAGAGGGAGACATTCATTATTAAAAGAGGTTTATATTAGTTAATATTGTAGCTTTATTTGGTTAATATAAATTAATTACGTAGTTTTGTTTCGTGTGTTATTTAGAGGAGATTGTAGTTTTATTTAGTGTATTATATTTTTTTAATGTGAAATGATAAAACACAGTTATATAAATGTTTTATATTAATATTTTTATTAAAAGAGCAATATTTTTTATTTTAGTTTTTTCTTCATTTGTTTTAATCTACAATTGTATTTTGGTGTTTTACATCAATAATATAAAAAAACATTAATGATGTTTTAAACTAATAAATGTTAAAATTAGTTTAGTAATTTTATGTCCAAGCTATTTGATTACAAAAACAAAATAGCAGCCTTCCCATTAACATGTTATATTACCATGACTATTAGTATTAATGTTATTATTATTTCATTATAATTACAATACATTTAGAAATCTTAACAATATATAACTAGGTTTGGTTTGGGTGGTTTCAAGAAAATATTATTATCAAAACCATAATTATATTAACTGAAATGAGCAAAACAGAGTCTCTATAATGAGATATGCTAAAAGTATATATGTTTAGCATAAAAAACTATGCTAAATGATATAAACTAAAGTGCACATTTATAGGTTTTTGGGGACTCAAAAAGTGTTATCGAATGAGTACAAAGATCTACCCTTTTCAACCCTTTCATTTTGAATGCTTGGATGAGGCGCATACAAACTCTTGCATAGTCATCCCAACACATCACATTCAGTCATATGTACCAAGGACATAATGGGATGGTAGACACTTTATCGGGAAGAGGAGTTTTAGTAGAGGCAAGTAAGATCTTATTTTCTACCTTCCAATAGGGCACATTAGTTAATGAAGGACACATAGAGATTCTATAGCTTTCTACTACATTGTCATTCGTATTGATACACATTTTGTGATGAAAAGATGAACTATTTTGGGGGCGAAGGCAGAGGCGCTCCATTGTATATCGAGGGGTTGAATTAATAGTTTTATGTATGATGAAACATAGGTAGAATATGGGGATAAATGAAACAAAGTAGGAAGTGGTTATATGTTCTTATTTGGTAGAAACATGAACTTTAATAGACATAAATTTTGAGGAGAAAGCAAATAAAAAATATGTTGAAAATCACTTTTTTGTTTAATGAAAAGATAATGCTAAAAATATTTTTTCTTCCAAATGAAGCATTTATTTAAATTCTTCAAATGAAACAACGTGAGGATTCATTGCCCAATTTCTAGAATCTGAAGTGACATCTCTCTTCCACGAATTCACCATAGCATAGCTCATTTGGACTTCTTTTTGCTTGATTGGGCATTTGAATGGCACATTGACAAATTTTTGGGTTTTTTTTTTTTTTTTGCAATTCACCCTAAATTTTTAAATTGTAACTTAAAAATGTATAGTATTTTGGGATCATAGCTATCTATACTTGGCATCATTGAGCCTAGAGGCTCATTCTGAGGGGATGTGTAAGTTTGTTCGTCCATCTGTTCCCCTTTAATTTTTTTTGTTGTTAACTAAATTTAGGCTTCTGTGATCCATATCTTAATTGTTTACAAAATTTTCAAAGATAATCACATTAGAGAAAGTTTTGCCTACGTGTTTTAAATCATCCAGTTTGGTTCATCATCAGGGCAAGATGAAGAATCAAATATGGGCATCACATTAAATAAGTAGGGTGATGAAGAAAAAATATATTCTAAATAGAAAAATAATTTCAGCTATAATAAAAAAAATGGATAGAAATAAAAATAAATATACAAGTAAGATGTTTAAATCTTATACTTTTGAAAAAAAATTCAACAAAAGATTATGTTAACTAATTTATGTTGATATCAAGTTCATATATATCTATATATAGAAACAAATGTTAAAATAAAACATTTTAATGTTGTATATAAAAACATATTCAATGTACATGTGATGCTTAAAATAATTTTAACATAATTAAGTATATATTATATATCATTAAAAAAAATGTATGTATATATTATGAAAAAATTAAATTTGTATGGTTAAAACATTTATTTGGTCATATATATATTCTATTTAGCATTCAAAAATACAATTTAAACAATAAAAAATAATATTGTATTTTGCACTCTAAAGAAGTTTGCACGTGAAGAAATTTGATCCCTCTAGGCTCATGTTAGATAGACCTATGCTGGTCATTAATGACAATTAAATAACAAACTTTTAGGGATATCATTAAAATAAAATTGTTAAATAATATTACACTTTAATTGTCTTGTTCTATCGGAAATTTGGTACTCAGTGTGGAGTCTTGATTGTTATTTATAGCTTGTTAATGATTGTTTGTTTGATACCAAATGTATATATGTATTCATCATGAGGGGGTTGTGGAAGCAACATATGTCACTGGTAGTCAGGTTGGTTTTGAAGGACGCCTCCAATTATCAGGATTCGATGGGTCTCCATCGTGCTTCCCATCATGTTGCCCTTCGTAATGGTCAGGACCAACTCTCCAATGATCGCGATCACATTCGTGCCTAGTATTGCCAAATCCAAATCCACCATACTTTGGTCATTGCCCATAATTCCAACTGGGGGACCCTATTGGGCATCCCATCCTCATGGTGGCTCATGGTTATCAAGCCTTCCAAAAACTACTGGAGGTTCATATTTACTCTGTGTTTGTGTATTTGTATGTGTTCATTTTTTAGGTGGCTTCAATAAATATATGGGAAAAATAAGAACTTTTATGGGCTTCATTGCCAAAGAGGAGGTAGAACAAGAGCTAAAATGTTGGTTGATGGAAAATTATGTAATGTCTGTGATTCTAATAAAGTAAATGATGAAAAGTATTTTCTCATGGAGTGGACAACCTAAATGGATTCAGGTTCTATTTGTAACCTCCCTACTCCCACCCTTGGCCCTAATAAAAAAATATTCATACTGTGTTAACCAATAAAAGTTAAAATGAGCTTCATAATTTTGTTTCCAATTTATTTGATCACAAAAATAAAACAATAGTATTGTCACCAACAACATGTTATATATCACAATACTTGCTAAAGTTTTGCAAATGGGGTAGCAAGCTAAGTGGGCTTGATTGTGGGGAAAACTCCACAGTTAAGCGTGCTTGAGCCAGAGGCAATCTGGGATGGGTGACCTCCCATGAAGTCCTGATTACCGGGTGCAAGCCTCGTAAGTGATGATTGATGGTATGTGATTCATTTCACTAGTTCCAATCCCACTTCTTCACCCTTGTGATCATCACCCAATGCAATGAGTGTTAAGTGGACTATTCAAAAATCATGAGAAACTAGTTAGTTATGACTACCTCTCATGGAAATGGTCATAGATGAATGACTTACTTAACGCGTTTGAATCCCAAAAAAATGATATCTAATATAATGCACTGCGAAAACTCCTCAATAATAGAATTAATGTTACTATATGTTAATATTATCTCACTATAAGTATGGTACATTTAAAAATCTTAGCAATATGTCAACTGAGTTTAGTTTGGGTGGTTTCAAGGAGAGATTATTATCCTCCACATCTATGTCTAATTCCTGTAAATGACATGTTGAATTTTTAATAAGTATTTGTTGTAAGACTGGTGTAGAGAAAGTCTCAAACTTCAACAAAACCTAAAGCATTTGGAGAATGGTTTGAGTACCATTTTCATAATAAGATAAAAATGACTATAAAATTTCCTCACTATAAATATTTCATTGAAAAACAAAAGCATGAAGGTTGAGACCACACCAAATACCCCAACTCCACTCTTGTTTTTTATATTAAACAACTCTGTCCATTTATTGAGACTACTAAAATCTTTATATTTCCAAAAAAGAAACTTAGTATGTGTCTCGTTCACATGAATCGCCAAACAATGGTATTTAATTTTAATATTAACCCAATGCATCAATTCACCATGACATGTATTACATATAAATTGAGAATGCAATGCTAAAGAGGGAAACAATTTGTCTGTCTTTGAAATTTTCTCATGTGTGACACGAATCAATAGAAAACCCATAAGTAGTACCACGCTGGCTAGTTTGAAGTGGGAGACGACATTAACTAGTTTTGGTGCTTGAGATACTATTTAGAGGAGGTTTATATAAGTTAATTTTGTACTTTTATTTGGTTTACTATTTAATTTTATAGGTTTAATTGGTGCATTATATTTTTTTAATATGTAATAAAAATTTGTTTTCATATAAATGTTATATATCAATATTTATAATTTCTAAAAGAGTAGTAACATATTTTTTTGGGATAATAGGTAATTTTTTATTCTTTAATAATTTAGTTTTTTTATCTCGATTTGTTTTAATTTCTAAAATATAATTTCAAAAGATATAGTATTTTGGTATTTCACATCATAAATAAAAAAATAAAATATTAATGATATTTAATTAATAAAAGTTAAAATGAGTTTGTGATAAAAATCTATCTTTATATTTGCTAAACTCGTCCTCTTAGGAATTGGTTCTTTTAAACAATATGCACTTAGCCAAAACCATTGAGTTCAAGCAATATTTTATAGCCTCTGGAGTCAAAACCCTTCTCGACATTTCCCTCAGAACCAAGAACTATGGCCTAGTTCTCATAAACTACTTTCATCTATTTTAAACTACATATCCCTCAGAGCCAAGAACTATGACCTAGTTCTAGTAGCTATAAACTAGTATTTTATAGCTATTTAATAAAAACACAAGCAATATAGAAATGCAATCTACACAAGGGAAACGAAACAAATAACTAGAGAAGGACTAGTTGCAGTGCATGGGCTTCGTAGGGAAAATTTCACTCTCTAAAACCACACCCACACACTACTCTTTTTCATTAATATAAAAAATATGTGAGCACTCTTCTTTATTAATCAAATAACCCTTCTCTACATAGCCCTCACAAACTCTCCCTAGTCAGTCCTTTATCTAACAACTCTTGTACCTTCTTTCTAATCTCCCCATTCTCCTTGGGTGTCATGTGGTAAGCAACCTTATTGGGCAAACTAGCTCCTATTATCAAGTCAATGGGGCGAATGATACTCCTCATTGGTGGCAATTCACCTGGAAGATCATCCATTACAACATCATGACATTCTTCTAACATTTCTTGAATTTCTATAGGAAAATCATAAATAGTACTAGTAGTAATAATTACTTTAGGCTTACAAACAATAGTAAAGTTTACCTCTTTGATCCAGGTGGCTCCAGAGACACACACAAGACAAAGAGGATTTATGAATGCTTGAAAATCAAAGTGTTCAGAATGATGTTGAACTAGGGCCAGAGCGTAGACCTCATCGTTCTAATCGTGGTAGTGTGAACGGTTCGTCAATCCGAGTCCGTATGCGAAAGTTACAAGCAGTCAATGTTGGGTTGAATTTTTGATGATTGGGCAGGCTTAAGGAGGCCACAATTTGGCCTTTTTCCGACCACCAGATTCTGGCCAACCTGGGCCGGATTCCAGGAAAAATTGTGGGGTCGTTAATTGCAGTCCTATGGCTAAAATTCGAATTTTTTAAAAATGGCCATATTTTGTTTCTCTTCGAGCCAAGGAGACAAGAACAGCCGATTCGAGCCAAGCCCAGCCCAGCCAAGGATATAAGCGAGCGAGGCAAGGCGTATTTGAATAAGCCCCGGCAGCAACACTTATTTCCTATTCCAATGAAATGGCCATTCAATGAATCACTTCGGATCGTCGATCCTATTGCATATCCTCGCTTGCTCTACTTAATTAGGATCTCATTGTCCATTCCTACCTAGGGCCTTTTATTGCTATCTATATTGGGACTTCACTCCCCAACAAAAAAAATTATTTAAAGGGTGGTGGTCCATGACCCCTGCCACCCCCATTGCACTCACTATATATATATGGGTTATATATATAAACAACACATCAAACGTTAATGTGAGGCCGGCCCCCACCGGGTGGCCCCATGTGGTGGCATACGTACCAACCATAAAAAAAACGAACCAACAAATGCGCCCCCTGTTTAGTTAATGCACAACCCAAACATTAATGCCACGTGCCATGTTGGTAATTTAAAAGAAATGGTTTTATGTTATAAATGGCGCAAGCAGGATTTGATCCCTCGACCTGTTGCCTTGATTACTCCACTCTTAAACATCAGGCCAATGACCCTTTTGTTGACAAATTCGCCATTTGTTTATATAAAATGCTCATTTTCGTTAGTGCGGGGACAAATGGAGGAACCAGGAGCGGACATGAATTTCGAGATAGATGAGGCAGAATATTGGCATGCAGTTCGAGGCAACATTTTGCAGGAGGGGTGAAAATTCACTTTGTCATATTTTAACAAATTTTATATGGTCTCAGCACTTCTCGATGTCATGAACGCAATGGCGTTATCCGTGTCTCCATCGAAGTTCTGCATTTTTTGGTCATTTTCAGTATGAAGGTGGAACCATGATTGCTGAAAAAATAGGGAGCGAAACCATGATCCTTGAAATTTTCTTGAGGAGAATTCCAGTCCACCCATGGAGAAGAATCTTTGAGGAATCTAATGGGAATATAAAAGATTCTTTGAGCCCCAGATTCTCAACTTCTCAGAATTCAGATTTTGGACAGTCGATTTTGCACTATTCAACATCATAAATCTGATGTTGCATTCAGATTTCTCATTCTCTCATTTTATTCTTCAGGCACTTTTCTAAGTGGAATGTAGGTTTCAACATCCATGTGCGAGCAGTCATGCGATTGATGCCGTGAGATCGATGGTCCGAGAAGCTTTAGCAGTTTGACATCCGCTTCTTCAGATGGCCCTTGGTTGTGAGGTTTATGTTGTGTTCATGTACTTCTTCTTTATGCATTGTGCTACACAGATCCTTGTTGATGTTTGATGTGGGTTCTTGTTTCTTACTTATTCTTATGATTCCTGCTTGATGTGACGCGGAATCACCAATGTGATGTACTTGTTGTCATGATTCATCATGTTGTGTTTTGAGATCCCTTTGTTGTATGTTGATGGGATACTCATGTGTCGCCATGCATGTTGCTTTGGGATCCCTTTTATGCCATGTTAACGGGATGCTCATCGTGCATGAGTTTTGTGTCATACTGATAGGAGTCTTTTGACTGAGTGTTCCTATAGTGGAAAATCTCTTAGAGCCACTCCCGCGTGAGGGCATTTTCCTTGTATGATTGCGACATCATCTCTTGTGTACATCATCACTATTGACATCACTTAATGCGGCGGCCTACACCATCTTGACACCGGGGCCCGGAGACGTAGTCCCTCCTAGACGATCTTCGTTATCAACGTCTTGTGTTTTCATGTGTTGATGATTGACATGTTCCTCTTCTTTACAACATGCAGATGTATTCATTAATGTTCTTTTAAAAATGCAACTTTACACATCACGAAAGTAAAAGGTCTTGGAAGGGTCCTTCGTCACCCCCGGACCTGGATCACTCTTCTAGTTCCAACTGTTGTAAAAGTTCCTTGCCACTCATCAATAGTAACCTTGAATCACTACTCCTAGAAGTTCCTTCCTCGTATAATGGAAACAAGGTATGATTGATGCCATCCTTCTAGAACTTTTATATATTACTCTTACCATCATGCACTACACTCCTATCAAGTTGTCATGGTCTTTTAAGGAAAATGTGACACACATCCATCGACATCACATCACACAAGATCTTGACTCTATAACTGCAAATTTATAGCTCAGCCTCACAATGTTCATTGTCCCAAAATTTGGTAAGCCTCTTCTAGTATCCTTGGAGACAGTACACTTATTTCATATTGAATATCTAGTCTGAGTCCATTAACATATCTTGCAGTCTTTTATGTAGTCTCTTCCACATATCCAACACTAATTTTTACTTTGTAGAACTCCTCTATGTATTCTTTGATTGCCATACATCTTTGTCTAAGGTTTTTCATGCATCTAAACATGGTTAGGTGGTAATATTTTGGAAAAAACTTTCCTCTGAGATTTGCTACCATCCTGTCCCAGCTTTTAATCTTCTGCTTGTTCTTATTTCTTGTCTTTTTCTACACACCATCCCACCAAATATTTTCATGTCCTTTCAGTCTTGTCACTACAAACTTCACTTCTTTTTCCTACTCCATTTCTTCATACTCGAAGAATTTGTCCATCGTTGTAATCCAATCAATCAACTCCTTTGGATTCATGCTTACTGTGTAGGAGGATATATCTGGTTTTGGCTTCATTACAGAACTCAACACTACTCTCAGGACCTTAGCTTATGTTGGCTCTTATTCTATTTCTTCTTCTTCTTCAGTTTCTTCCACCTTAGTTCTTTCGTATTCATCTTCAGGATCTCTATGTCGAACAGTCTCTATCGCTTCCATTCTTTCTTCTTGTAACAACCTTGGTGAAAAGTTCATGTAATAAAAGTTAATAAAGGAAAAAAATAAGACCACGGGTAAGGGACACATATTCCAAGTTGAATGTTGGGCAAAGATATCCTAGTAGGCATCACTCGATGTGTGTTTTCACTAAGGAAATTGGCAAAGGAAAAGGCATTAAAAGGAAAAAAGGCATTTTGGCACATTTATTTATGAAAATAAAGGAAATTGGGAAACAAGGAAGGTGAAAGGTCACAGGTTGCATGTGAGGAGGAAATTGAAGGAAAATAATGGAAAATGAAAAAATAGAGGCCTCATTAATAAAAAGGCTTTTGAGGATCAGTTGGAAAACTCTTGGTTAGTGAAATTTTGGATCTCTCTCATTATCCTCTCTCTTTCGCTCACTTTTGGTCACTTAGAGTTTTCTTGGAGCACTCTAGCTTTGGATCAAGGAAGGAAGAGCAAGCAAAGGGAAAGGAAGGAAAGAAGGGATCAAGGAAGGAAAGCAGAATCAAGAAACATCAGTAGGAATACTTGCAGGTAACCTTTTTCATGTGTGATTTCCTAGCTAGTTGAGACATGTATGGCTTTACATGTTGGTGTATGGTTCTCTTGTTGTCGGTGGCATGGTTTTTCCGGGGTTATGACAGTGGATTTCATCCTAGAGTAGCCTTTTTCCAGATGTCATGGCGTTGAGATGTTTATCTAGGTTTTGAGCTTTGGTTTACTGGATGGATTTCGGAATCGGGGTGGATGTAGTCTCAAATTTCATTCCCAAAGGCCTAGGAATCCCTTGAACGGTTTTGGTAGGATACATGGTAAAGCCTGAGGGGGAAGTCTCGGTTTAGGGCCTAGTGATCCATGTTTGGATTATGGTAAATCCTGACAGACGGGTCTCAGTTTAGGGCCTAGTGATCCAGGTTTGGATTGCAGTAAAACCTGAAAGACAAGGAGATAGAAAATTCCTCAAGGATAGTGATGCCTTCCAGATGGCATTCCAAGTTTTGTTCGGTTGTGATCGGAGCACCAATTTTGGTGTGATCATGGTTTGATGAGGGTGCAGGTGGAGTGGATTACCTTGGTTGTTCTTGGATCGGTTGTTCTATGAGATCCCACATTCATGCTTGGAATATGGCACGAGGGTAACTAGCTAAAAGAGAGATTTGGTTTAGCGATATCTATGGTCAGGTGGTACGTGAAAGTCCTGAACCTGGTCAAATTTTCCTATGAATAATAAAAGTTAAGTTCTCTTAATTTTTCACTAATTTATATGTGGACTTAATGGTTGTCTTATATTTGATATTACATGGTTTTATGCTAGTTATAAGCATGGTTAAATGACTGCTTAATGTCATGGTTATTTCATATATTTACTTGTAACTGTTAAATGGATGGACGCAAGACCTAAATAATGATGTAGTAGTTCAATGGAGAAGGAGGTGATCCTTCTGGTATGTTTCATAAGTTTTCTCAGTCATTTATGCTTTGCTTGGTATCCTAGACTTGTAAGTTGCATTGATGCCAAGTGTTTGACATAATGTCAGTCTCGGTTGGGGATGCTCAGGCCGAGTCCTGAGGGTGATTTTTTATTGATCAAGATTTTTATCATGTTTTGAATGAATTCAAGAAGTTACAAAAAGTTTTGGGCAGAGGCTAGGATTCTAGGCAAGAAAACTGGCTTAAATCCTAGGGTCGTTGGCATAGAACTGGCAATTTTGTTCCATAGTCACTGGTAGGCAGGCATGTGAGAGTGACTTTAGGATGTTGGTTGCTCCCTTTCCCATAGGATGAGAGTGACTATGGCCTAAGAGATCTAGAACAATAGTGGGACCCAGGGATAGGCTATATGAGTGGCTAACTTGTCTCCTTGGGGTTCTGTTGATGATGTTGGATGACTGTGTGTGATGTTATGTCAATTCCATTTCCCTAAGGTAACCAAGGAGATTGAATCCCTTATATTAACCTCTCTCATCACATGTTTTCTCGACTGGTTGGTTGCTTGGGTGGACCTGGGAGGAGGGGGTGTTACATATTGGTATCAGAGCATGGTTGTGCTCTCCTTGGGTGAAAGTGTTGGTCATGTATGCATGTCAATTACATGTTTGTCTCTTACACTTGCATTCCATGTGCTTGTTGCATTGCATAATGATTGATCATGGTTGTAATAAAGTTTTCATGAGGAACTTGATGTTGATTTTATGGAATGCATCCTCAAGAGTATATGTCTAGTTACATGAGATTACATCCTTGTATGTTGGGTTGCATTATTGGTTATTTGATTACATTCATCAGTCTTATTGGTTGATTACAAAACTCGATCACTTATGCTTGACTAAATGCAGTTATGCATATGTGTAGTTGATTAAGCATTACTTATGCAGGTTGATAGTTGCATGAGGCAATGTGTACAATGGATTAATGGTTGTGGTCATGTATGTGTGGTCTTGGTTATAGTTATGCATGAATAGTAGGTCAAACATACCTTGTGAAGTCATTGAATGCAATTTAGGTCATTAGGGTGATATTGGTATGTTATGATGCTAATGTGTTGGCTGAGATAGAGCAGGAGATGTAGAGCATCATAATGAGGTTGCAACATTGGACTTTGGGGTAAGAGCATATCGTCATACAGATATTGTATGTTTGGAATGCAGGTATGTAAGTCAAGGATTGTATACACATTAGTTTTATGTGCATGTCTTTTGATGTTATGGTTAAATCATGATAGATGTTAGTCTATTAATGTAGTTATATGTACATGTGGCAGATAGTCAAGAATGATAGTAACCTATAGTTGTATGCATTTCTATTGTTGTTTTATATTAGATAACCTGATGATTATGTTATATTGTATCGATGAAGTATCTTAGGTTAAATTTTTGTTTTTAAATGATTGGGGTTATAGAATTTATACCTTGATGTTATATGTATCACACTAAGTTGAATTTCCCTATGCAGATTGTTAGGGTTACGATATAAAGCCCTATGCGAGACACACAGTAAATCTCGAGGGAGAAGTCTCAGTTTAGGGCTTAGTGATCTGGGTTTGGATTGCGGTAAAGCCTGAGAGACAAGGAGATGGAAAATTCCTCAAGGATAGTATTGGATTCCGGATATCATTCCAAGTTTTGTTCGGTTGTGATCAGAGCACCATTTTTGGTGTGATCACAGTTTGATGAGGGTGGAGGTGGTTTAACCTCTTGATTCCCTTGGTTGTTCTTGGATCAATTGTTCTATGAGATCCCACATTCATGCTTGGAATATGCCATAGGGGTGATTGATTGAAAGAGAGATTTGGTTCAACCATGTCTATGGTCGGGTGGTACATGGAAGTCTAGAACCTAGTTGGATTTTCCTATGACTAATAAAATTTAAGTTCTCTTACTTTTGCATTGATTTATATGTGGATTTAATGGTTGTCTTATCTATGATATTTACATGATTTTATACTGGTTATAACCATGTTAAATGAATGGTTCATGTCATGGTTATTTCATATATTTACTTGTAAATTTTAAATGGATGGATGCAAGACCTAATTGATGATTTAGTAGTTCAATGGAAATTCAGATGATCCTTCTGGTTATGTTTCATAAGTTGCTTCATTCGTTTATGCTTTGTCTTGTATCCTAGACCTGTAGGTTGCATTGATGGCAAGTGTTTGAAAGAATGTCAGTCCAAGTTGGGGATGCTCAGGCTTAGTCCTGACGGTTATTTTTTATTGATCAACATTTTTATCACGTTTTTAATGAATTCTAGAAATTACAAGAAGTTTTGGGCAAAGGCCAAGATTCTGGGCTAGAAGAGTGGCTTAAATCTTAGGGTTGCTGGCAGAAACTGGAAATTGTGGTACACAGTCACTAGCAGGAAAGCTTGTGAGAGTGAATTTAGGGTTTTGGTCACTCCATTTCCCATAGCATGAGAGCGACTATGGCCTAAGAGATAAAAAAAAA
>APFE030533251.1:0-10154 GCA_000404065.3 Pinus taeda
GTGAAATTGTGGGACTTAGAAAAGACATTGAGAAAACAAAAGCTCTTAATCTTAGATTTGTTAAAGGATCTGAAACTCTAGATGAGATTATCAATGTGCAGCATTCTCCCCTAATCAAGACAGGTCTGGGATATAATGAAGAAACATCTCAAGCGCAGAAACCATCCATCTCCAAAAGTTATCTTGATGCAGCAAGGAGGAGTGAGCAAAATGGAGATCACCAGGTAAATTAGGGACAATTTACCTCAAGAATAAACAAAGACTACCAGGTAAATCGAGGGCAATCTACCTTAAGTATGAACAGAAGCTACAACCAGCCACAGGTAAAATCTTCTCAATTTGCCTCAGGGATGGATGGCAGTAGAAACTACAATCGTTTGGTTGGTAGGTTTGATAATCGCAGGAGTTTCTTCAATGGCCAATGCTTCTCTTGTCATAACTTTGGTCACAAAGCAGCTCAATATGTTGCCTATAAGACAATCATGACTAGAGAAGCTCAAAAACGAAGAAGCATGACTGGAATCACAAAAAGGACCTACAATAAATTTTCTGCCCTTGAAAATGAAATTGAATGTTCTATTTGTAACAACTTTTGTCATGAAGATTCTAAATGCAGGAGCAGGTTTCGGCAAACAACTCCGAAGGAACAAGCCTACAGTGCCAAAACATGGAGAATGAAAGAACTACAACCAGAAAGATGTGGTATAGCCTTATATACGGAAGGGCAGGAAAATCAATGGTACATCGACAGTGGATGTTCAAAACATATGACGGGTGATAAGGAAAAACTTCAGCCATATAGTGCCTTAGAAAAGGAGAAGAAGGTCTCATTTGGAAATGACACCCCTGCGCTCATAAAAGGTAAAGGTTCTGTTCGGTTGAAAGAAAAGGTCAAAGCTGGAAATGTTATGTATGTTGATGGCTTAAAGAATAATCTATTGAATGTCAGTCAGATGTGCGATCAAGGAACTGAGGTAATATTTCAATCAAATGGATGTAGTGTTCGTGATCTTGATATAGGAGAAACAGTGATCAAAGGCATAAGAACTCCAAATAATTTATACATATTCAAAGAAGGACAACATCAATGCTATCTAAGCAAGAATGATGAACACTGACTATGGCACTAGAGATTGGGGCACCTAAGCTTCTCCCAAATAAGGAAAGCATGCAAATACCAAGCAGTTCGTGGTTTTCCAGACATCAGAATTCCAGACAATATAATATGCAAATCATGTCAGTTTGGTAAGCAAACCAGAACTAACTTCCGTGAGAAGGAAGGATCAGCTAGCAGGCCACTTGAACTTGTCCGTACTGATGTATGTGGTCCATCTAGGAAAAGGTCACCTCGGGGAGAAGAATACTTTATATTATTCATTGAAGACTTTTCAGGATGTGTTGTGTTAGACTCTGTCTCATATCAGAGATTGATTCTTCTTCAAAACCCTGTTTTGAAGAAGAAATCATTAATGTGTTGTTTTAGATTATGTAATTTATCTTCAGCTCTTCAACTGGCAGCAACTTCAAGCTCCTACCTCTGTAAAAGCACAAAGAAAACAAAGCATACATCAGACTCTACTGTTGATGAATTTGGTCAAGTTTCATCTTCATATGGTTTCAACTATCATGGCATAGAGGTTCTCTACAGTGGCACCCTTGATCCAGATCTTGATCAAATATTCATAGCCTCATATAGCCTTGTTGGATTTTGTTCTGATAGAGAAATGGTACACTGCTTACCTTTTCAAACACTAAAGACATTTCCTAGGAATGAACTTCATGGTAAGGTCATTATGGTGCGATTTGACTCCAGACTGTGTCCCAGTGATGATCAATTTGGTATTCAATATCCTAATAAAAATGCAATTAATACCCTCAAGTATCTTTGCAACGCTGAAGCCAAGGTGGTGGTTGTGACTCATTCGGTTTCTTTAAAAAAAAAAAACTCATCAAAGGCTCAGTACACACAGCTGGTTGCAGATTACCTTTCAGTATGCCTGGAAAAGAAAGTGGTAGCAGCAGAGGGTGTTAATGGACATAAGGTGGAATGCAGTATAAGCAAACTAGAAAACGGGGACATTCTTCTTTTAGGGAACCTATCACTGTATAGAGAGGAAGCTGCTAATTGTATGGATTTTGCAAGGAATCTCTCAGCAAAAATTGATATTTTTGTTAATGATTCATTTTCTAAGTCTCACAGAGTTCTTGCATCTACTGTTTGAGTTGCACGCTTTACTTATGCCAGAATTGCATGTTTTCACCTTACAGAGGTGCTATCTTTGTTTGCAGAAACTTTACAGAAACCCAAGCATCCATTCATTGTTATAATGGGTGGAGCCAAGATTCTTGAGAAAAGGGATGCTTTGCATTCTCTCCTTCATATATGTGACAAGCTTGTCTTTGTAGGAAGTATGGCTTTCACATTCTTGAGTGCTCTAGGGTTGTCAGTTTCTCCAAGATTGGTGGAAAAACATGTTTTAGGAGAGGCAATGCAATTGTTGGATATTGCAAAAGCAAAAGGTGTGGAAGTGTTGCTTCCAAAAGATTTTTGGTGCAGCAATGATGCTCAGTCTTGTCAAGAAGTGCAAGTCTGTAAAGTCCAATGTGTTATGGATGGTTGGAGGCCTTATGATATTGGACCAGAAACCTTGAATGAAATTGCTTCTTTTCTTAGTGAAAGTAAGAGTTGCAGACATCCCTCCAGATTGGTCCTGTTAAACTTGGAACTTCAAAGCATCGATACCATGGATCAATGCATTTGGCAAGACTTCTAAGTCAGATTAGTGAAAATGGGTGTACCACTGTTATTCTTGGGAAGGAAGCATGCAATTTTGTTAGAGAAGCATCAACATATTGTTCAGCTCATCTTGTTTACGAGCATGGGGTTGCTGTCTGGGAACTTTTGAAAGGACGCACTCTCACTGGAGTTGCAGCACTGGATCGCGTATGCACTTGATTGGAGAGCGATCTTTCGGGATCCATGTCAGCCTTTGTTTGTGGATGTTGGAAGCGATTCTGGTGTAGACCCAGCTGCTGCTGGGTTACAGGTGACATCAGATGGAAAACCTAAAATCTTAGATATTATTGACTGTACTGGCAGTGGTGATATTGACACTTCAAAAGTGGTTAAAGCTGACAGTAATGATTTCATTGCTGGGGCATTGGGGGCACAATTGATGGTAAATAAGTCATGGAAGAATCCCTCTGGAGAGTGGCGAGTAGGCTATAAGTTGGTATATGATCTTTTTACAGGGACATTGACTGCTCGCTTAAAGAAAGAACGAAAGAAAAAATGGGAAGAGAAACATGCTGAAGCCACACTAGAGGCTTTAAGTAAGCTCACGGTATTTGATCAGAAACACCCTAAACCTGGCAATAGCACATTAAAAAAGGAGCGTGAAGATCTTCAAAACAGAGTTGATTATCTTCAGAAACAAGTGGATTGCTATGAAGACAAGGGCCCAGTAATAGATGATGTTGTATGGTATGACGGCAGTGTATGGAGAGCAGCACTTGACACACAAGACCTTGAGGAGGATCCGGAACATGGAAAACTTGCAAATTTCACTCCTTTAACAAATTACAGGATCGAGCGGAAGTATGGTGGGTTTAGCAAATTGGATGCTTGTACTGTTTCAGTAAATATCTATAATGATGGTAGCATCCTTAGTATTGTCACAGATTGTTCTCCTCATGGTACACATGTAGCTGGCATTACTGCTGCTTACCATCCAGAGGAGCATTTGCTGAATGGAATTGCACCAGGAGCACAAATTATCTCATGTAAAATTGGAGATTCTCGATTGGGGTCAATGGAAACAGGAACGTTATGGAATAAGAGCAGTCTTTTTCCATTTAGATTATATTTTTAATGAAAACATGAATTTTTTGCCCCCGAGTTCGACTGTATCATAGCGTTTTGGTCATAAAAGGACCAAACACCACGAAGACATCTGTCACAACAGAAAAACAGGGTCAATTCGCCTATTTTATCCTCAGTTCCGAAAGCTGACAGTAATGATTTCATTGCTGGGGCATCGGGGGCACAATTGATGGTAAATAAGTCATGGAAGAATCCCTCTGGAGAGTGGCGAGTAGGCTATAAGTTGGTATATGATCTTTTTAACAGGGACATTGACTGCTCGCTTAAAGAAAGAACGAAAGAAAAAATGGGAAGAGAAACATGCTGAAGCCACACTGGAGGCTTTAAGTAAGCTCACGGTATTTGATCAGAAACACCCTAAACCCAGTAGCAACAAATTAAAGTGGAAAGGCTGAAGATCTTCAAAACAGAGTTGATTATCTTCAGAAACAAGTGGATTGCTATGAATCCAACAGATACAGAAATCAAATTGTGATATGCGCGCATTTGATTATGTGGATATTCGATTCATTTAAAGAGCACATGTGGCAGTTTAACCCATATTTTAGCATCAAATATTGGGACCTCTTCTGTAAAGCGGCATTCAAAAGATCGATTGCCTATTTTTGTCTTTAGCTAGTCTAGTCTATGCTCTAGGATTAGTTTTAGTTTTCACAGGTCATTAGAAGTCCTCGAGCTGGAATAATGGAAGACTGTTCTATTTTTGGGAGCAGATGGAGGATCCTTTTCTATTTTCATGGATTTAGTTGAAACAGTGCCCCTGTTTTGGGCAGCATTTTATTAGTTTTTATTGTATTAAAATTTCATTTTGTAAAGAGGAGTTAGTGAGGGGAAGTTTTCTGAGTGCTGAGAGCTGGAGAAGAAACTGAGCTTCATTGTACAGTCTATGACAGAGATTTTTAATGAAATTTACACTATAATTTATGAAAACATGAATTTTTTGCACAAGAGTTCCACTGTACCATACGTAAACTGTAAAGGACCAAACACCACAAGACATTTCAAAATAGAAAAACAGGGTCAATTCGACTATTGTATCCTCTGCCGATAAAAAGGATCAACTCCGGTTTATTAACCATAAAAGGATTCAAAGAAATGAATTTCCCTTGTCGATCCTCACCATGATTTCATGAGATCTTTACTCCAGATTTATCAAAATCTTTTCCTAATTTCGGTAAAATGGCTAACGCATTTCCAAATTTGGGGCGCAGTTATAAAATTCAGAATGTGCAAAGTGGCATACAGAGTCGATTGCTTATGTTTATTTTTTAGCAAAGGGAGTGACACCTGTAATGACACCTATTCACCAGTTTCAACAAATTCCAGTGGAAAGGCTAACTGACTCGAATTGCGATTTCGCTGATATGCATGAAATCACGGAAGATGACTCCAACAGATACAGAAATCAAATTGTGATATGCGCGCATTTGATTATGTGGATATTCGATTCATTTAAAGAGCACATGTGGCAGTTTAACCCATATTTTAGCATCAAATATTGGGACCTCTTCTGTAAAGCGGCATTCAAAAGATCGATTGCCTATTTTTGTCTTTAGCTAGTCTAGTCTATGCTCTAGGATTAGTTTTAGTTTTCACAGGTCATTAGAAGTCCTCGAGCTGGAATAATGGAAGACTGTTCTATTTTTGGGAGCAGATGGAGGATCCTTTTCTATTTTCATGGATTTAGTTGAAACAGTGCCCCTGTTTTGGGCAGCATTTTATTAGTTTTTATTGTATTAAAATTTCATTTTGTAAAGAGGAGTTAGTGAGGGGAAGTTTTCTGAGTGCTGAGAGCTGGAGAAGAAACTGAGCTTCATTGTACAGTCTATGACAGAGATTTTTAATGAAATTTCACAGCTCTAATTTATGAGATTCATGTGGTATGTTAATTTAGCACAAGTTTTCTCTTTGTCCCATATGTAAACTGTTATGTTTCAGTCACCTCATGATCATTTCTAATTGAGCAAATGAAGTGTTTAGGTAGAATTCATAGTATTGTATGCTCTGCCTATAAGTTTGTTCAATTCAATGTTTTCTTCTGTTTGACAAGGATTCAAAGTTATTGTTTTCCCTTGTCAGCTCCTCACCAGTCTTGCCATCCCATTAAATCTAGATTTGATGCTAAATTTCTTGCCTACCTTGCCTCAGTCGTCAACCTGTGTTGTTCATTATATTTCTCTGTTTGAAGCTGTGATTTTGCCCAAACAACCTAGAAAAATCCTGTCATTTTATCAAACCCCCTTATCAGTTTACTAGCCTAAAATCCTTGTTCCTAATTGGTCAACTCATCCTATTGACAAATTTACCGAGTTTGACCCGAGAGAGCCTTCTCATACCTCGTAGGGCTAGCTACGAGGTGAAATGGTTTGATGTAGCTTTGAGGTTTCTCTATCTCAGCCTAGGTGAAATCTCAAACGCTAACATGTCCAACTCTTACTAATGTCATTAAATTTAATAACTTGTCAGGCCAACAAAATAGCTACATAAGTATATAGAATTTTTTTTCAGCTATGGCTACATTACTTAATGCAATAATAGCTAGCAACAAGAGTTTCTGATAGGTAAAGTATTTTGAGATATTAAATAAAAATATTAGTCAATCATTGGTTCTCAAATTTCCCTTTTTGTAGAATTATTTATAACGAGTGAAGGACACAAGTGGATATTCTATGGGAGTAGTCTTCATGTAGGGAGATAATATGGTATGTTATCATTATGAAATTTTCCATAGTAGTGTCTTGAATAACACTAGTATGGCAAGGAACTCTATGATATGATTCAAGCTATTAAGAAATGGAAACACTATTTGATGGATAAGGAAAATATTATCCATCTAGAATTACTTTCATGTCTCGTGATTTTTTGGGTTATGGGATGTATTAATGACATTTTAGTTCCAATTTTATTGGATGTCCAAAATGTCAAGTTACCAAAGAATATTGATTTTAAAACAATTATGAAGCTAGTTAGTAATATGTTAATCAATGACGTAATTAATTCTTTAAGTAACATAAAATATTGCGTTAAAGGAAAAGTGATATAAATCAGATAAAAAAATTATAAATAGATAAATAAGATATAAAATACCACTTAATTATATGAATTCTATAAAAATGAACACACACACACACACACACACACACACATATAACAATTCAAACTATTGCATAAGTTAAACAAGAGCGATAGTTGCATAGTAGCATAGTCCCCGCCTCTTTTGATAGTTATTGATATGTTGCCTTGATTAAGGTAGTGTAGAGTCTGCGTCTTGTCCTTATGAAAATAAAATTTTGTGCATGGTGACACCTCTTGTTTTTGCAATCGTTATTAAAAAAATCTCCCATTTCCACAATCTATCCTTATTCATGCTTTTGCACACTTATTCCATACAACTTGCATTTGACTTCTTCTGCATAGGAACTACTCCGCACAATCACTACAACAGAACAAGCAATTTGCGCCAAATTTAGCACCAGATTTTAGTGCATTTTTTTCTCAATTAGGATGAGCAGCCTGGCGCTAAATTTGGCTCTATTGTACAATTTCTAAAGCGTCCTTTTTTGCACCAAATTTTGCATATTTTTTATGCTAAATTTTCCATCATATTTTGCACCAAGATTTTCATTTGGTTTTACAACAGGTTTTGCTTCTAGTTTTGTGCCCTTTTTTGCATCTATTTAGTTTTGTGGCATTCTTTGCTCCTAGTTTTGTGTCCTAATTTGCATAGAGTTTTACACCATTTTTTCCATCCAATTTTGCACCATATGTTGAGTCTAATTTAGTGCCAAATTTTGCATGCATTTTTGCACTATTTTTTGCATCCACTTTTGCGTTTTATTTATCTCCCTTTTTGGCATCCTATTTTGCACCATATTTTGCATCATTTGTTGCATCCAATTTAGCATCATTTTTAACACCATTTCTTGCATCCATTTTTGCATCCTTTTGAGCATCTAAATTTGCATCCTATGTTGAACCATATGTTGCATCCACCTTTGCATCCGATTTTGTGTCTATTGTTACGTTCAATTTGGAGTAATTTTTTTCGTCTACTTTTGCATTTGTTTTTGCACCAAGTTTTGAATGATTTGTTGCACCTCATTTTACATCCAATGTTGCATATCAATTTGCATCCAAATTTGAGCCATTTTTATGCCCATTTTTGCACCATTTTTTCTTCTTTTGTGTCCAATTTTGCACCATTTTTATGTCCAAATTTACATCCTTTTTGGTATTTAATTTTGCATCCAAATTTGCATTCTTTTTTCTGCCACATTTTGTGTCCACATTTGCATCTCATTCTGCACCTAAATTTTAGTTTGAATTTTCATCTAGTTATGCATTATTTTTGACATCCTTGGTTTCACCCTTTTTTAATATGCATCTTGTTTTGTGTTTTTTATTACATTCTTTTTGCACCCAATTTTGCATCATAATTTTACACCATTATTTGCATCCTCATTTTGGTGTCCATTTTTGCATCCTTGTTTGTGCCCAATTTGGTATCCTTTCATATGCCCTATTTTGTTCCCTTCTTTGTGTCTAGTGTTGCACCCTTTTTCAATTTTACTTTAAAACCCTTTTTGTGTCATTGTTTGCATCTTGTTTTGATGGCTAGTTTAACATCCAATTCTACTCCCAATTTTGCATCCATGGTTAAATTCACTTTTGGCTTCTTGTTTAGATTTTTACTTTTATTTCCATTTATGACCCCCTCTATGGGTTCATTTTACTAATTTCATTTACATAGTGAAGTATATTAAAGTTTCTAAATATCATTTTGCTATAGGATTTAATGCACGATTAAATGAACATAAAACCCTCTCAGTTTATCCTGGAAACCTAGGACAAACCAATTAAGATGTAGAGTATAGATTAAGAAAAAGAGAAGGGATTCTTGTGAGTCCTGGCATGCAGGTCTTCTTGGAGTTTTTAGTATAGCTAGGAAGCGCTCCTTGCTAGCTCCAAAGCTTGGTTCTACACATAAGAGAGAGAATAAAGCAACCTTCACAACATAATATCTTGATAATCGAAACTATCAAAAACATATAAATATTATTGAATAAATAAATACAAACCAAAATTCCATACATCTATTAGTTAAATAGAAGAAGTAAAGAATGAATAGAAACGTATGGAAGGAAGAACAACTAATCTATATGAATAAAGGAGTTGGAGGAAAGTTACAACAATCAGATGTAGTTGCAACAACACCTCCCCCAACTCATAGCTCCAAAACTCTCCCTCTCAAGATAGATCTCAGCAGCGTGACAATACAAGAATTCCCATCATTGTTTCTATGGCCAAGCCTCCAATATATAGGAAAGTGAAGGCTATGAAGATTTCCAAAATTCCTCATTAGTTAAATTTGGGAAAGATCGTTTGGGTGAATAATGTTTCCTCATATAAAAATGGCCTTTTCCACTTTTTAGATGCTTTTGTGCTTAGGAAAAAGCTTCCTGATGCTTTATGGCTCTTTCCCACTTTTGTATGCTTTTATATTTTAGGAAAAAGCTAAAGATGAGGATAAAGAGATCACACTCAACCATATGAGTTTCTGAAAGTGAACAAGAGTGTCAAATTCAAATTCTAGTTTGCTTATGTTTTAGTTTTTTTCAATATATATTTAGTTTTAGTATTTTTTTATTTTCTAAAAAAATATATTTAGTTTTCGGTATTTTTTTTTCTATAAGAAAAATTATATTTTGTTTTTATAAAAATGGATTTTAAACATTTCATTCATGCTAAATTTGTGATTTTATGATAGGAGTTTAAATTATATATAAAAAAGTAACTCAATGCCATGTGTTGTGTCGTTGACATGGGTGTTATACATCTCTTCCTTGCTAAGTTATAGAATGTGCTTGGGTTTTCTTAATGTAATAAAACTAATATTGTTCTTCATGATATCATGAAATGTTCATCTTGAACCGAGCTAATAAAAAAATAAAGTTAAAATAGGTTTGCCTTTGTCCTTTGTAGATATTTGTCCCCATTAATCTTGATCTTAATAGATTAATTGTCTTATGGTGGTCTTAAGTGGTCACTTCCATTAGTTGTATGCTTTATAGTTTTATGTTAGTGACATTTTTTAGGCTTGATAATATGTTATTTAATTTATCAAAATATGTTATTGCCCATATTATTGTTAAATATGTTGGTTTTTGAGCATGCTTTAGCAAAAAGTTCCCACAATGTTTATAGATTGTATTTTATAATGCAATGATTCATTGCTTGATGAAATTGTTTTGGATATTTTTTTTAATGATTC
>APFE030533256.1:0-27705 GCA_000404065.3 Pinus taeda
TGATGATCTAACAACCTTCTCAAAATCAGACCAAGAACATTTAAAACACCTCAGACAAGTGTTCTTGATTTGCAGAAAGTATGGCATTTCTTTGAACCCAAAGAAATCACTATTTGGCCTGGAAGAAGGAAAAATCCTAGGTCATATAATTTCAAAGGACGGCATAAGAATTGACCCTGATAGGATCCAAGCTATACTTCAGGTCCCTCATCCAAGAAACATCAAAGAATTACAAGCCTTTTTAGGAAAGATTAATTTCCTAAGACGATTTATTCCTAACTTGGCTGAACTGATAAGATTGTTGAACAATATGCTCAAGAAAGATGCCAAAGTCAAATGGACAGTTGAAGCCAAACAAGCTTTTGAAGAAATCAAGATAGCTTTAACAAGAACACCTGTTCTCACAAGCCCCAGATTTGATAGAGATTTTATAATCTTCTCCTTTGCCTCTGAACATACAATTTTTGTTGTCTTACTGCAAAAGGATGACTTGGGATGTGAAAAACCTATTGCCTTTTTCAGCAAAGCCCTTAGAGATGCCCCACTCAAGTACCAGATCATGGAAAAGCAAGCATATGCCCTTGTCAAATCCATAAAGGATTTCAGGGTTTATATCATGTACTCTCACATAGTTGCATATGTGCCCATTGCAGTGGTCAAAGACATTTTAACTCAAGAGGGAATTGAAGGTAAGAGGGGCAAATGGATTGCCAACATTATGGAATATGATATAGAAATAAAACCAACAAAACTTATAAAAGGACAAGGGCTAGCTAAACTAATGACTGAAACCAACTTCCAAGCCCTTGACATCAATGAACTGGATAACGAACAGGAGATGGCAACTCCACGGATCAATCAAGCCTTTTTACAATCACCTTGGTATGCGGACATATGTTTTGTATTATTAAACCTGCAAGCTCCTCCAGGGTTATCCAGAACCAAAAAGATATTTCTAAAAATGAAAGCCTCAAAATTTTGTATCATAGATAATGTTTTATTTTGGAAAAATCATGAAGGTGTCCTGCTTAACTGCCTAACTTGAGATGAAGCTGATAAAGTCCTTAGAGAATTTCTTGCAGGAGATTGTGGAGGGCACTTATATTGGAAATCAACAGCTGATAAAATCCTGAGGACTGGATTTTATTGGCCCTCCCTGTTTGCTGATTCAAAAAAGTTTGTGATGTCATGTCATAAATGTCAGATCTTTGAAGGGAAGAAACAATTGCTACCCTTACCCCTCAAGCCCATTTCAACTGAAAAACCATTTCAACAATGGGGCTTAGACTTCATTGGGGAAATTCACCCTTCATCCTCAGGCCAGCATAGATGGATCCTGACAGCTACTGACTACTTCACCAAATGGATAGAGGCCATACCTTGCAGACAAGCAAATGACTCAATTATCATACAATTCCTAGAAACCAATATCTTGTCTAGATTTGGCTACCCAGAGAAAATCATAACAGACAATGCAGCTGCCTTTAAATCCAAAAGAATGATCAGCTTCTGTCACAAATATCATATCACCCTAGGTCATTCAACAGCCTATTACCCTCAAGGAAATGGCGTAGCTGAGTCCTCTAATAAAAGCCTCATCAATATCATCAAAAAGGTCTTGGAGGAGAACAAAAAGAATTGGCATACGAAGCTGGTAAATGCACTATGGGCAGATAGGTTGACCACCAAAAGATCTATTGGTACTAGCCAATATGAATTGGTATATGGCCTGGAAGCTGTGTTCCCATCATCTCTTGGGGTCCCTATGATCAAATTGCTGCAAGAAATACAAGTTGAACCCAATGATATCCAGAGGAGGATCAATCAAACAATTCACTTACAACAAACAGGGGAAGAAGTGTATCAGAGAACCCAGGTTCTACAAGAGAAGCTAAAAAAGTTGTTTGAAAAAAGGACAAAAGCTGAAGACTTTTTCATAGGAAGCAAAGTATTGAAATGGGACTCTAGGAGGGAAGACAAAGGGAAACATGGCAAATTTGACTTTCTGTGGAGAGGACCATTTGTAATTCAAGATGTGCAAGGCAATAACACCTTTTTTCTAAAGAGTCTAAATGATTCAGATAATGAGGAAGGCCTAGTGAATGGGAGAATGCTCAAGTACTATTATGATCCATGAGCATAGCACACTCACATATTGTATATAAATATGTATTATTTCAACATTTTTCCTTTTACAGCAGATAGATAAAAGAACAACTACAACAGATTTTGAAAAATGATCATCAAACTATATCAAAGGTGACATAGATGATTGAAAAGCTCCACAAACAAATTTGAGGAAGGTCTACAGAACAGAGAACAAATGATAAACAATAATACAGGCCAGCAAGACACCAAAGTGGAAATTCTTGTACAAATGAGGTCAAAAGACACTACATAAAAGCTCACAAGATTCAGATCAAAGCTGTCAATACTAGAGAGGATTCATTGTAGTAAGGAAAGGAAAATAAGGCCATATGAAATGCTGTTCTTGGCTTTCCCCAGGAAAAGACATCCCCAAGTGGAGCCACTGTTAGGTTCCTATACCAATAGGTTTCATCTTTCATAATTGACAGTGGAAGGGCTAAATATGTTCATCATTATAGGCTGCAAAGGTTTCATATTTTATGTACATACTAGGAAAATTAAAAAATGAAAAGAGTGTATGCCTTAAAAGAAGAATCAAAAGGAAAGAAAATCAAATGGTCAAAAGAATAGTGAAAATGAACCCCAAACTAAAGACCAGGAAAGTGGCCAGCCAAAATGCCACTACTATCTTGTGGGACTAACACAGTCTACAAATACTGATGCTAATCATACTTGATGGATGGCCCAACAGTCTAATCTGGACCATTCCATGCTTAAATTGCTTGTTGTAGAATAGAGAATGGTTCCTGTCCAAACAGCTCAAGCTTGGCAGATGACTAGCTAGGTAGAGAAAATGAAGGAGCCCAACTGCTTAATCTGGGTCCTTGGAAGAAATAAGGGTAGATTTAGATAGGAGGGCATTGAAAAGAAAAAGAGAAGAATCAGGGTCTGCTAATTCAAGTGCACCCATTTCAAGTGAAGAAAAAATGTTAGGATTTCTAGATTGGGTAAGTAGTGTAAGGTTGCAGAAGTAAAGGGGCCATCACTAGTTGGCTTATCAAGAGCAAGACTCATCCCATCTAGAGTATTGGCACCATGGCAGAGGTTTGAGGACATAACAATCGAAGCATGTCTAATTTCCCCCTTTTCCCCGAACACCATTTATTAACATCCCCCAAGGACCTTGGGATCTGCTCAAGTGTCCTGTTTCACTTCATTCCATGACAAAGTACCAGGTTAAACTGTGAAGTTCACTTAAGGAAAGGAAGCCACATTTCTTGTGTAAAAAAAAAAATATTTACTCTGAATTCCACTCATCTTCTATCCCTAAGTTTTACTTCTTAAAGGCTTAGCATTTGCCCTACACATTCACCTCACAAATTCATATTAACAACTAATTTATTATTTAGCTCCCTAAGCATTCCCCTTCCCTAAAGTCTACAAAGATCTATATGAAAATCTCAAAAAATCTATGTAAATACCCTACCCCTAGCAATATAGCTATCTAGTCATGTCTTGGGGAATATTAACCCATCAAGGGCTAATTTTAACCCTCTACCACCCTAAACTATGGGTTTTTAATTAAAAACTTTGGTTAAAAATCAAAAATCCATAGTCCCCGCCCTCATTAACCCCTCTTACCCCTTTCCGCGCTAAGTTTGGTTTATAATGTTGTTTAAATAAAACATTTATAAACGGGCGCAAGCATTTACCCACTAACCCTAAGTTAAAAACCCACCCTGCGTGCGATATATTTAATTGATTATTTTAATCGGGCGGGTCCCCGTAGCCATAAACCATTGTCATATCACATCCGCCACCAACCATGCGATCATCGGCCGCACAGATCTAACGGTGGGCGGTCAATCTCACCTGGGAACGGGCGAAGGTTTAGCATTCGGGGGATTGGCGGTTTCACCGCCGTAACCCCCGCCACGCGTCAACCGCCCGGGTTGTACGGAGGAGCCCCCCCCCCCCCCCCCCCCCCTCTTACCACTTACCGCCCAAGGGTGCTCTGGGGAAACCGCTTACCGCTTGCCCCCTCCCGCCGACATCATACCCACGTCAGCATGACGTCAGCACCCTCGTCCGGCACCGCTGCTCCATGTCGCCTCCACGTCGTCCATCAACCCACATTCCCTACCACTGTGTCACCACCACGTGGCCACCCACGTCAGCCGCCACGTCACCCTGCCGTACCTGGACCCACCGATGATGTCATGCTGATGTCATCGCCGAAAAGCGCCAAAAAGCCAAATTTGCATAAAATGTTGCGAAATGACCGTTTTGTGTCATTTTCACTTGTCGTTTTGGGAGCGCTGTGCATGCGGAATACATCGTTTGCTGCCTAATTTGAAAAAATTACTCACCCAAGCTGCTGCCGCCCTCAAAGTCGACTCAAATTGCCTGCCATTGTTCAAGCTTGACACCTTCGGCACTGAAAAATCCAGGTATTTGCCACAGTCGACCTATTTCACCCATGTTTGTGCCATTTTTCTCCTAATTTCCTGTAAAAAATCTCTACAAAGCTCCTCACAGTCGAATTATCTGCTAAAACTACCCAGAACACTTGGTAAAGTCCCTACATCACGAAACTATGCAAAACCCGTGCCCTTCTGCAAAATTCACCATTAAAAAGTAATTTTAAAAGCCGAGCTACTGGCTAAAGCCCATATAATGGCACACTAATCCCTTTTATCAGAATTCCCTTTGCAAAAACCAGCTACTTAGCTCAAAACACTCTGGTTTCTTCCAACAGAGTGCCCCACAGTTCATCAACATTGTGAAAAGTCTCCTGATACTCTCAGAATTGCTTACTTTCAAACACAATTCAGTGGGTAGTCCTCAGCCTTTACACTAATCCTAAGCTCAAGTAATTATTCAGTAAAGTTCAAACATGGCCAATCCATCTGCTCTAGATGTTGCTCCTGTTAATCCACCCAGTAAGGAGCTTGAAGCTATGCCTCTTGTGGACAATGATTTCCTCATTGTAGATTTTGTGGCAGAGAGGAACCACCTGCAGACCTTCTGCCAGCTGAGGAACAGTCACTTGGACAATAGTGACATGTATGGCGTCTGGGAGTCAAATCTGCCTATCTATTTCTTTCCTTCTGTAAATGTCTTTCCTGAAGTCATTCACCTCTGTGCAGAAAATTATGACCAAAAACTCAGAGCTGTTAAGTCTTCATCTGGGAGCATACTCTTTTACATTACTCCTGATTCCATCAATCAGATGCTAAATTACAAGCAAACCCAGCTGCTCTACCCTTTTTCCATAAAGAACTTGTTGGATGAGGGCTCCAAGCTCTCTAGCATTGAGATTGCTGCAGTTGCCAAAACTTTCATGAGAGCAGACTGCCAACCTTCTGGGCCACCTCCTTTCCCATATGCAAATTTCAATGAGGTAGGCAAGCTGCTTGTGGACATGATATCCTCTGTGCTGGGGTTCTCCACAAATGAACATGTTGATGAAACTGTGTTGGTCATGTTATCTACATATAGCCTTGGGAAGCCCCCTGCTATAAAATACAATTATGCCAAGTTTATTGCCAACAAGATACATGTCCAACTGCTAAGGCTGAACAGGGAAGCAATATTGAAATATTCATCATACATCTATCACCTGTTCATGTACTATTAGACAGATTGCTTCCAGTGCCCTATCAAGAAGTTGGATTCATAGGGTGAGAGGAGGTCTGTCATCTTCTGATCTTCAGTTTTCCATCAAGTCCAGAACTCTCCCTACTCTTACTATGAATTCATTGACCAATTTTTCTATCCAGTCACATGCCTCTTGAAAAGGACTCCCCCTTCCAGATTGTCAAAATATATGCAGAAAATATTACAGCTGTCCAGGAATTAGAAAATAGGTGATTGGTATTTATACCAAAATCACACAGTCATCAGGATCTATGGTTGTGAGCTCTGTCCTTACAGGCTCCCAAGATATGTGCCTATGAGATTGCTTGCCTTGGAATACGATAGGCAACTCATCAATTCCGACCTTACACACTTCCATAGTTCCAAGAAGAAAGCCAATCTCAAATTCAGAGACCACCTAGGCCCCTTCATCATGAACAAGAAAGATGGTTGGCAAGAAGCTGATCAAATACTGGGGCAACAACTTAAACTTAAAAGGAGCTTCTGGTGGGTCCCTTATGACCCTGAAGGCTTTATCAGTGCTAGAAGAGTCAAGTATAGGCTGCTAGCCTATAAACATTGTCCATATCCACAAATTGAACACTTTGCAAACTAAGATGAATGGGTGCCTGGTACAATAGTAAAGGAATTTACTCAGGAGGAGACAATGGAGCAGACTTTTAAAGATTTAGAGAAAACTCTTGACTTCGATTCTTGTCAGCAGGTCATATTCAAGCAATCAGTCCAAGTCGGAGAAGGCACATCCACTGCTGCAGCTGCACAGACCACCCAGCAGGCATCTACAACAACAACAACCACAACAAAAGGCAAAGAAGTGATGGATGTAAAACAAGAGACAGAGGCAGGGCAGCCTAGCACTTCAAAAGAACAAAGTCAACGGCAAGCCCCTTTACAGCAAGCTGAAGCACCCCAAATTCCAGTTTTGCAAATGCCTCTCAATGAGGAGAGAGGCAGAAAACGAGATAGAGAGGAGGCCACACCTCCAAGTGGGTCAACACAACAACTGGAGGCCAAGAGGCCAAGAATTGACCCTCAGACCGAGGAAGAACACATCAGTGAAGAAAGAGCAGAAAGCCAAAGCAGAGAAAGAGAATCCAACCAGCAGACTGCCACTAGTTCATTCCAGCAGGAACAAGCCATGCAACAAAGTATAGAGGTGTCCTCTTCCAGGCAGCAGGGCAAGCAACCAGCTGGAATCAACTATATAGATATTTTGTATCCTATTTTTGTATATATATATCCCCTCATAGAATGTATTGAGGGGGGTTGTAGTGAAACTCTCTCTGAAGAGCTGTATTGTATATCTCAGACTTTTTTCTAATACAAATTGTTGGTGGAGTTCCTGGTTCCTATACTGTCTGAAGGTGGAAATGAATGACTGTGTTATGTTGCAGAATTATTGTTTCATTTGTTGGAACAATAAGTTATTCTGAACCTTGTTCTTGTCTTTCTATGTATGCAAAATTTCACATATGTTTCATGATCATAGTAAATAGGGAAAAAGAATAGCTTAGGATTTGTTTGAATACACCCTATGCTCAATCTCTATTTCTAAATATGTTTTCTTCTGGATTAGCCATGGATATGAATTCTTAATTGCTCATGTCTAAACTAATTCTCTCATTGTGAATATTGTTTAAGAATTCTTAACTTCTCTTAAGCAATACTTTCATTTCTCTCCATGTTAGCATAGTGGAAGATTCTTAATTGCCTTTCACTCACTAATTCCATAACTTCATTACCTGATCTTACAAAATTGTTCCACAAATGCCTACCTGGCTTTGCAGCAATACTCTTTCTTCAGAAACATACTTCAGCAGCATACAACCCTGAACTCCATTGCCCAATGGCCCAAACTGTTATGTAATTTATGCCTCAGCTCTATTTGAATTCACCAACCAACCAAATTCAAAACAAAATTAGTACACCATAACTAGCCTAAAATCACCCACCAACAAAGCTAAATTATAAAGAGAGATCCCTCTCTGGTTGCAGGTAGGCTAGGACCTGTAACTAAAAGACTGGTTAGTGGTTTCCTCGGCTGTATTCCCTTTAGGAAGCAGGGAACAACCTGAGTGATAACATCATTGGCGACTCCACTGGGGACACAAGCTTCCAAAGTGCCACTTGAAAGGAAACATGCTTCCTCTTTTTTCAGATAAGTCTTCTGGGAAGTACCTCTGAAAGTTGTGACTATAAGTTTATCATAAAACATATTAAGAAAATAAACTCAGAAGCTGGCTCCAAAGAAGAAAAATCGTTACACTAGGTCAAACCCTGATCCTAATCCCCCAGCTATCTTTGAAAACCCCAATTTAATTCCCAAGACCTTGAAGAAGCAAGAGCAGCAAGGAGAGCTCTCAGACTCAGGTGTTGAACTAGTTCTGCAGAGCTATATTCCTACCCCTGCCAAAGGATAAGTTTATCCTCACATAACCCCCACTTTCCTAGTTCTTCATCCACGTCCCAAGGTAGCTTCCCCACTCCTCCATCCACAACACACCTTACTCCTGTTATCCATGTTGTTCCAACTGTTCCACTCCTTCTTGTTGTCCCTTTTATCGCTGCAAATATGGCTAACAGATATGCCCCTTTACACCTACCTGCAAATCCAGGGGCTATGCCCCAAGATTATCAAAGCAAGATCACTTACTTTGATGGTACTGGTTCTTATACAGCCCAACAACACACCAAGAGAATGCAGGACTATTTTGAGAACTATGAAATAGATGATGAAGATGTAAGGATGAAAATTTTTGTACAAAGTTTAACAGGGGATGTAAGGACCTGGTTTAGGTCCTTGGCTACACAGTCTATACTCAATCCTGATTCTTTATACCTAATCTTCTTAAACAGATGGGAAAAGAAGAAAGACCCTTTACATATACTAACAGAGTATGATAATTTAAGAAGGGATCCACAAGAAACAGTTCAAGATTACTGTGTTAGGTTCAACAATGTATACAACATGATTCCCCAGAACCTGAGACCTCCTCCTGATTTGGCCTTGATCAAATTCCCTGATGGTTTTGATTCAGATATGGCATATCAATTAAGAGAAATAGCACCTCCAAGTCTTACAAACATGTAGAATATAACTGTTAGTGTGGAGGCAAACCTGATTGCTAAGAGAACTAGAGCTAAAAATGAGAGAAGAACAACATTTAAAGAGGAACCCTCAACTTTTGAGCAAAATCTAGATGCAATCATGTAAGGTATGGAGAGGTTGGGAGATAGATTTGAGACCATGGAGAGAAAGTCTTCTTGGGAAGGGCAAACAAGCAACACTACTAGGAATCCCAATTTTAGGAAAAACCAAAACCCAAATGCTGGGAGGACTGGTCCTGATCAGAATATCAGACCTCCATTTCAGGAAAACTATGCAGAGGCCTCAACCTCTAGTGAACAAGTAGAAGATCCCCACATCAATCTAATGGATTTAGACAGTGAACAACAAGTATTCTTAACACAAGATGATCAACAAGCCCAAGAATACAAACAATTTCAAACAAAATCTGGTGAGTCATTTGATTTTAGAGAAGGGTATGACACAACAGTCTATGAAGTACATAAAAAATACAAGTTAAGAAGTAGAACCATATATGTGCCTGAGAATACCAAACAAACACACACCAAACTGTCCAAAAAATCTAGTGATAAGTCTGTCTTAACAAAATCCTCAGATAAAAAACTCCAAAGGGAAGTCACAGTGGAAGATGTATCTGATATAAAGCCTCCAGTAAATCCTTCATCTACACCATGTCTTCAAACAAAGCTCTTGGGAAGACCTCTAGAAAACATACACAATTCAAGCATACCCCAAAACAGTGTACCTGACCATGACAAGGTCACCCAAAATTCAGCAGAGAAGGAAAAACTTGCTGCTCACAACATAAAAGTTTAGATGGAAAATCCTTTCAATTTAGAAACAGAAATTGGCAAACTGAAAATAGCAATTCCTCTTTTTGAACTAGCCAAACATGAGGTCTTTAGACAACAAATCAATATATCATTGCAAGTACCAGAAATAGGGATGCAGTTAATATTCTGGATGATTAGCCAGAGCTGATCTTTGGCTCAGAAGTCAATGGAAAATCAGTAGATGGAGGTATCCCTCCATTTTATGTCAGCCTAAACATTCACGACAAAGTGCTACACAATGCCATGCTTGACTCAGGGGCCTCTCATAACCTAATGCCCAAATCAGTGATGGAAAAACTTGATCTAGACATCACCAGACCCTATAAAGACTTGTTTTCATTTTATTCCAGCCAGGTGAGATGTTTAGGCCTGATCAAAGACCTTTGTGTATCCCTAGTTCAATATCTAGCTAAAACAATTTTAATGGATGTGGTAGTAGCTGACATTCCACCCAAATATGGTATGCTTTTATCAAGATCATGGGGTGCCAAACTCCAAGGATCTTTGCAACTAGACATGTCATATGCCACAATTTCAGTCTTTGGCCAGCCAAAGAGATTATACCGAGAAACACTGATGAAAATATGTGGTCAGCAGTCAGGAGAAGCCCCAAAACTTCCCAATCTACTCCATTCATTCAGACATGGACTCATTCATATTGTACAATGCTGATATGTGTCCCAAAACTGAGGTCAAGCTCCTAAAAACAATGAAAACCAGGCACATAAATGAACAGTCCACTACTCAAGATCAAAAGATCACTGATGTGATCAACCCAACACAGTCTGTTAATATATCACAAGGATCACCAAAGCTAGACCAGACCATTGAACAACTCTGTAAATCCATTGAAAGAAACAGTGATCAAAAGATCTTGTGGTATTTGGAATTTGATGGGTCAGTAAACAAACTAGGAGCAGGGGCAGGGGTTTTGATACACAATACTCAAAATGACCACGCTTTAGGTCATGCATATAGGCTTAACTTCAGATGTACAAATAACATGGCCGAGTATGAAGCCCTTTTGCTAGGCCTCAAATTGATTAAGAGTCTTGGTGTGACCAAAGTTTCGATTTTAGGTGATTCAGATCTAATTATACAACAAATAAAGGTAACTTTTGTCACAAATGATCCCAGGCTAAGGTCTTATAGGATAGCAGTGACAGACTTGCTTAACAACTTCTTGGAATATCAGCTCACTAAAATACCTAGAAGCCACAACTTACATGCTCATAGTTTGGAAACTTTTGCAAGCACCTGTAAACTTCCAAACCACCAGTTCACTACTGAGATCAAACGTAGGCCTTCTGTCCCAGACAATGTAGATAATTGGCAAGTATTTGAGAATGATACTCAGATAAATAATTTTTTGACCATGAAACAAGAATTCTCAAACTTAAACATAGACACAAGCATTAGGGATGATCAGCACCAAATTGATGAACTTAAGACAAGTATATCAGCTAAAACAACAGATCTGATATTACATCCTACAACCTTTGACTCTGCCAATTTACAGAAGCTAAAACTAGTAGATCTTGATGAAATTATTGAAGAAGAAATTGAAGTAATTTAACTAAAGGATAATTTCTTGCCCACAGGTCTTACTCCTTTAGAAGACATTTTTGATTCAAATGACAGCCCTAAGAAACCAAAGATGCAACCCATCAATGCAGAAATTGAGGAGTGTAATATTGGAACCACTGAAAATCCAAAAATGGTCAAGATTTCTAGAACCTTACCTCCTGATAAGAAATCAGAATATATTGAACTGTTCAAAGAGTTTCAAGATGTGTTTGCCTAGAGTTATGAGGACCTTAAACCCTATGATACTACAGTTATCCAGCACAAAATACCCCTGAAAGAAAACCAGAAACCCTTTAAACAGAAGTTGAGGAGAGTGAATCCAGTCCTTCTTCCCCTAATTGAAAAGGAAGTAAAACGAATGTATGAAGCTGGAATCATTGCACCTATAAGATTTTTTGAATGGATTTCAAACCTTGTACTCACAAGAAAGAAAACTGGGGAGATAAGACTTTGTGTTGATTTGAGAAATTTGAACAAAGTCTCTCTCAAAGACCACTACCCCTTACCAAAAATGGATCACATCTTACAAAGGGTAGTATGAGCTTCAAGGATCTCACTACTGGATGGCTTCTCAGGGTTCATTCAAATTCTAGTTCACCCAGATGATCAAGATAAAACAGCTTTCGCTACACCCTGGGGAACTTTCAAATATGTCAAAATTCCTTTTGGACTAAAGAATGCTGGAGCCACATTTCAAAGGGCAATGGACATAGCCTTTGCTAAAGAAATCCATGATTTCTTAGTCATATACCTTGATGATCTAACAACCTTCTCAAAATTAGACCAAGAACATTTAAAACATCTTAGACAAGTGTTCTTAATTTGCAGAAAGTATGGCATATCTTTGAACCCAAAGAAATCACTATTTGGCCTAGAAGAAGGCAAACTCCTAGGTCATATAATTTCAAAAGATGGCATAAGAATTGACCCTGATAGAATTCAAGCTATTCTTCAGGTCCCTCATCCAAGAAACCTCAAAGAATTACAAGCCTTTTTAGGAAAGATTAATTTCCTAAGAAGATTTATTCCTAACTTGGAAAAACTAATAAGATTGTTGAACAATATTCTCAAGAAAGATGCCAAAGTCAAATGGACAGTTGAAGCCAAACATACTTTTGAGGAAATCAAGATAGCTTTAACAAAAACACTTGTTATTACAAGCCCTAGATTTGACAGAGACTTCATAATTTTCTCCTTTGCCTCTGAACATACAATTGCTACTGTCTTATTACAAAAGGATGACTTGGGATTTGAAAAACCTATTGCCTTTTTCAGCAGAACCCTTAGAGATGCCCCACTCAAATACCAGATCATAGAAAAGCAAGCATATGCCCTTGTCAAAGCCATAAAGGATTTCAGAATTTATATCCTGTACTCTCACATAGTTGCATATGTGCCCAATGCAGTGGTCAAAGACATTCTAACTCAAGAGGAAATTGAAGGTAAGAGGGGCAAATGGATAGCCAACATTTTGGAATATGATATAGAGATCAAACCAACAAAACTTATGAAAGGACAAGGGCTAGCTAAACTAATGACTGAAACCAATTTCCAAGCCCTTGACATCAATGAACTGGATAACGAACAGGAGATGTCGACTCCACAGATCAATTAAGCCTTCTTACAATCACCTTGGTATGCTGACATATGTTTTGTATTATTAAACCTGCAAGCTCCTCCAGGGTTATCCAGAACCAAAAAGAGATTTTTGAAAATGAAAGCCTCAAAATTTTGTGTCATAGATAATGTTTTTTTTGGAAAAATCATGAAGGTGTCCTGCTTAACTGCCTAACTTCAGATGAAGCTGATAAATTCCTTAGAGAATTTCATGTAGGAGATTGTGGAGGGCACTTATATTGGAAATCAACAGCTGATAAGATCCTGAGGGCTGGATTTTATTGGCCCTCCCTGTTTATTGATTCAAAAAAGTTTGTGATGTCATGTCATAAATGTCAGATCTTTGAAGGGAAGAAGAAGTTGTTGCCTTTACCCCTCAAACCCATTTCAACTGAAAAACCATTTCAACAATGGGGCTTAGACTTCATTGGGGAAATTCACCCTTCATCCTCAGGACAACATAGATGGATTTTGACAGCGACAGACTACTTCACCAAATGGATAGAGGCCATACCTTGTAGACGAGCAAACGACTCAATTATCATACAATTCCTAGAAACCAATATCTTGTCTAGATTTGGCTGCCCAGAGAAGATCATAACAGACAATGCGACTGCCTTTAAATCCAAAAGAATGATCAGCTTCTGTCACAAATATCATATTACCCTAGGTCATTCAACAACCTATTACCCTTAAGGAAATGGCCTAGCTGAGTCCTCCAATAAAAGCCTCATCAATATAATCAAAAAGGTCTTGGAGGAGAACAAAAAGAATTGGCATAAGAAACTGGTAAATGCACTGTGGGCAGATAGATTGACCACCAAAAGATCTATTGGTACTAGTCCATATGAATTGGTATATGGCCTGGAAGCTGTGTTCCCATCATCTCTTGGGGTCCCTGTGATCAAATTGCTACTGGAAATACACGCTGAACCCAATGATATCCAAAGGAGGATCAATCAAACAATTCACTTGCAGCAAACAAGGGAAGAAGTGTACCATAGAACCCAAGTTCTACAAGAGAAGCTAAAAAAGGTGTTTGACAAAAGAACAAAAGATGAAGACTTTTTCATATGAAACAAAGTATTGAAATGGGACTCTAGGAGGGAAGACAAAGGGAAACATGGCAAATTCGACTTTCTGTGGAAAGGACCATTTGTAATTCAAGTTGTGCAAGGCAATAACACCTTTTTTCTAAAGAGTATGGATGATTCAAATAATGATGAAGGCCCAGTGAATGGGAGAATGCTCAAGCACTATTATGATTCATGAGCATAGCACAGTCACATATTGTACATAAATATGTGTATTTTCAGCATTTTTCTTTTTTCAGCAGATAGATAAAGGAACAACTACTACAGATTTTGAAGAATGATCAGCAAACTATATCAAAGGTGACATATGTGATTGAAAAGCTCCACAAACAAATTTGAGGAAGGTCTACAAAACAGAGAACCAATGATAAACAGTGATACATGCCAGCAAGACACAAAGTGGTAATTCTGTACAAATGAGGTCAAAGGACACTACATACAAGCTCATAGGATTCAGATCAAAGGTGTCAATACTAAAGAGGATTCACTGTAGTAAGGAAAGGAAAATAAGGCCATCTGACCTACTGTCCTTGGCTTTCCTCCAGGAAAAACCATCCCCAAGTGGAGCCACTGTTAGGTTCCTATACCAATAGGTTTCATCTTTCATGATTGAGAGTGGAAGGGCTAAATATGTTCATCATTGCAGGCTGCAAAGGTTCCATATTTTGTGTACATACTAGGAAAATTAAAAAATGAAAAGAGGGTATGCCTTAAAAGAATAATCAAAAGGCAAGAAAATCAAATGGTCAAAGGAATAGTGAAGATGAACCCCAAACTAAAGACTAGGAAAGTGGCCAGCCAAAATGCCACTACTATCTTTTGGCAGTAACACAGTCTACAAATACTGATGCTAATCATACTTAATGGATGGCCCAACAGTCTAATCTGGACCATGCCATGTGTAAATTTCTTGTTGCAGAATAGAGAATGGTTCCTGTCCAAACAGCTCAAGCTTGGGAGATGACTAGCTAGGTAGAGAAATGAAGGAGCCCAACTGCTTAATCTGGGTCCTTGGAAGAAATAAGGGTAGATTTAGATAGGAGGGCAGTGAAAAGAAAAAGAGAAGAATCAGGGTCTGCTAATTCAAGTGCACCCATTTCAAGTGAAGAAAAAATGTTAGGATTTCTAGATTGGGTAAGTAGTGTAAGGTTGCAGAAGTAAAGGGGCCATCACCAATTAGCTTATGAAGAGCAAGACTCATCCCATCCAGAGTATTGGCACCATGGTAGAGGTTTGAGGACATAACAATGGAAGCATGTCTAATTTCCCCCTTTTCCCCGAACACCATTTATTAACATCCCCCAAGGACCTTGGGATCTGCTCAAGTGTCCTGTTTCACTTCATTCCATGACAAAGTACCAGGTTAAACTGTGAAGTTCACTTAAGGAAAGGAAGCCACATTTCCTGTGTAAAAAAAAAAATATTTACTCTGAATTCCACTCATCTTCTATCCCTAAGTTTTACTTCTTAAAGGCTTAGCATTTGCCCCTACACATTCACCTCACAAAGTCATATTAACAACTAATTTATTATTTAGCTCCCTAAGCATTCCCCTTCCCTAAAGTCTACAAAGATCTATATGAAAATCCCAAAAAATCTATGTAAATACCCTCCCCCTAGCAATATAGCTATATAGTCATGTCTTGGGGAATATTAACCCATCAAGGGCTAATTTTAACCCTCTACCACCCTAAACTATGTGTTTTTAATTAAAAACTTTGGTTAAAAATAAAAAATCCATAGTCCCCGCCCTCATTAACCCCTCTTACCCCTTTCCGTGCTAAATTTTGGTTTATAATGTTGTTTAAATAAAACATTTATAAACGGGCGCAAGCATTTACCCACTAACCCTAAGTTAAAAACCCACCCCGTGCGCGATATATTTAATTGATTATTTTAATCGGGCGGGTCCCCGTAGCCATAAACCATTGTCATATCACATCCGCCGCCAACCGTGCGTTCGTCGGCCCCACAGATCTAACGGTGGGTGGTCAATCTCACCTGGGAATGGGCGGAGGTTTAGCGCCCGAGGGATTGGCGGTTTCACCGCCGTACCCCCGCCACGCGTCAGCCACGCGGGTTGTTCAGAGCCCCCCCCCTCTTACCACTTACCGCCCAAGGGTGCTCCGGGGAAACCGCTTACCACCTGCCCCCTCCCGCTGACGTCATACCCACTTCAGCATGACGTCAGCACCCTCGTCCGCCACCGCTGCTCCACGTCGCCTCCACGTCGTCCATCCGCCTGCATGCCCTGCCACCGTGTCACCACCACGTGGCCACCCATGTCAGCCGCCACATCACCCTGCCATACCCGGACCCACCGATGACGTAATGCTGACGTCATCGCCGAAAAGCGCCAAAAAGCCAAATTTGCATAAAATGTCACGAAATGACCATTTTGTGTCATTTTCACTTGTCGTTTTGGGAGCGCTGTGCATGCGGAATACGTCGTTTGCTGCCTAATTCAAGAAATTACTCACCCAAGCTGCTGCCGCCCTCAAAGTCGACTCAAATTGCCTGCCATTGTTCTAGCTTGACACCTTCAGCACTGAAAAATCCAGGTATTTGCCACAGTCGACCTATTTCACCCATGTTTGTGCCATTTTTCTCCTAATTTTCTGTAAAAAATATCTGCAAAGCTCCTCACAATCGAATTATCCACTAAAACTACCCAAAAAACTTGGTAAAGTCCCTACACCACGAAACTCTGCAAAACCCATGCCCTTCTGCAAAATTCACCATTAAAAAGTAAGTTTAGAAGCCGAGCTACTGGCTAAAGCCCATATAACTGCACACTAATCCCTTTTATCAGAATTCCCTTTGCAAAAACCAGCGACTTAGCTCAAAACACTCTGGTTTCTTCCAATAGAGTGCCCCACAGTTCATAAACCCTGTGAAAAGTCTCCTGATACTCTCAGAACTGCTCACTTTCAAACACAATTCAGTGGGCAGTCCTCAGCCTTTGCACTAATCCTAAGCTCAAGTATTATCCAGTAAAGTTCAAACATGGCCACTCCATCTTCTCTAGATGTTGCTCCTGTTAATCCACCCAGTAAGGAGCTTGAAGCTATGCCTCTTGTGGACAATGATTTCCTCATTGTAGATTTTGTGGCAGAGAGGAACCACCTGCAGACCTTTTTCCAGTTGAGGAACAGTCACTTGGACAACAGTGACATGTATGGCATCTGGGAGTCAAATCTGCCTATCTATTTCTTGCCTTCTGTAAATGTCTTTCCTGAAGTCATTCACCTCTGTGTAGAAAATTATGACCAAAAAATCAGAGCTGTTAAGTCTCCATCTGGGAGCATACTCTTTTACATTACTCCTGATTCCATCAATCAGATGCTAAATTACAAGCAAACCTAGCTGCTCTACCCTTTTTCCATAATGTACTTGCTGGATGAGGGCTCCAAGCTCTCTAGCATTGAGATTGCTGCAGTTGCCAAAACTTTCATGAGAGCAGACTGCCAACCTTCTGGGCCACCTCCTTTCCCATATGCAAATTTCAATGAGGTAGGCAAGCTGCTTGTGGACATGATATCCTCTGTGCTGGGGTTCTCCACAAATGAACATGTTGATGAAACTGTGTTGGTCATGTTATCTGCATATAGCCTTGGGAAGTGCCCTGCTATAAAATACAATTATGCCAAGTTTATTGCCAACAAGATACATGACCAACTGCTAAGGCTGAACAAGGAAGCAATATTGAAATATTCATCATACATCTATCACCTGTTCATGTACTATCAGACAGATTGCTTCCAGTGCCCTATTAAGAAGTTGGATTCACAGGGTGAGAGGAGGTCTGCCATCTTCTGGTCTTCAGTTTTCCATCAAGTCCAGAACTCTCCCTACTCTTACTGTGAATTCATTGACCAATTTGTATATCCAGTCACATGCCTCTTGAAAAGGACTCCCCCTGCCAGATTGTGAAAAGATATGCAGAAAATCTTACAGCTGTCCAGGAATTACAAAATAGGTGATTGGTATTTATACCAAAATCACACAGTCATCAGGATCTATGGTTGTGAGCTCTGTCCTTACAGGCTCCCAAAGATATGTGCCTATGAGATTGTTTGCCTTGGAATACTATAGGCAACTCATCAATTCCGACCTTACACACTTCCATAGTGCCAAGAAGAAAGCCAATCTCAAATTCAGAGACCACTTAGGCCCGTTCATCATGAACAAGAATATGGTTGGCAAGAAGCTGATCAAATATTGGGGCAACAACTTAAACTCAAAAGGAGTTTCTGGTGGGTCCCTTATGACCCTGAAGGCTTTATCAGTGCTAGAAGAGTCAAGTATAGGCTACTAGCCTATAAACATTGTCCATATCCACAAATTGAACACTTTGCCAACCAAGATGAATGGGTGCCTGGTACATTAGTAGAGGAATTTACTCAGGAGGAGACAATGGAGCAGACTGTGAAAGATTTAGAGAAAACTCTTGACTTGGATTCTTGTCAGCAGGTCATTTTCAAGCAACCAGTCCAAGTCGGAGAAGGCACATCCACTGCTGCAGCTACACAGACCACCCAACAGGCATCTACAACAACAACAACCACAGCAAAAGGGAAAGAAGTGATGGATGTACAGCAGGAGAAGGAGGCAGGGCAGCCCAGCACTTCAAAAGACCAAAGTCAAGGGCAAGCCCCTTTACAGCAAGCTGAAGCACCCTAAATCCCAGTTTTTCAAACTCCTCTCAATGAATATAGAGGCAGAAAACGAGATAGAGAGGAGGCCACACCTCCAAGTGGGTCAACACAGCAACCGGAGGCCAAGAGGCCAAGAATTGACCCTCAGACCGAAAAAGGACACATCAGTGAAGAAAGAGCAGAAAGCCAAAGCAGAGAAAGAGAATCCAGCTAGCAGACTGCCACTAGTTCATTCCAGCAGGAACAAGCCATGCAGCAAAGTACAGAGGTGTCCTCCTCAAGGCAGCAGGGCAAGCAACCAGCTGGAGTCAAAGGAACTTTTATGGAGATCAAGGCCCAAAATGAACTCTTAAGAGTTCAATTGTATGATCAATTCTTAAAGACAACACCCTCCAAGCAATAGAGATTGATGGCAGCATATGACATCAAGGAGGATAAGATGATTTTTAATCATCTTAAGCCTAAAGTTCCAAAGCCCAGATCATCTGCAGACTACACCAAAACAAGTCTAGAGGTCCTCTCCAAGGACATACACCCCATGGATCAAATAGAACTGCACAAACAGACAAGGGAAATGGTGTATGCCACACTTGCAGACAGGGCCATGCTGGCCCATCAGTTTAAAAGAATCACTAAAGAATACAAATACAACGGCTAGATTTGGAAAGGATGTCTTCCACTGCTAAGGACAACAGTAATAAAAAACTTTGGAAGACAATAATCATTTGGATCTAGACATGATTCCTAAAGATCCAAAGGTGTAATTAAGGCCCCTTATGAAGAAAAATGAGGATGAATTGCTGGCACTAGGAAAGCAAAGAAAAGCTAGCCTCCAACCATTCACTCCCAAAACGCAGAACTTGCACGGAAAGCAAGTTGATGAGACCATCGGATCTGCTTCTGAAAAGATGAATCAGAGAATATTACAGATGGAAGCAGAATTGGAAAAGGCATTGCAGGACAAGCAAGGGGAGTCAACCTCCCAGTCCCCTCAAACTTCTACAACTCTTGGCCCTACCCCTCCTACACAAGCAGCAGCAGCCCCTCCTGCCATTCCAGCACCTACCGCAGCCACATCAGCAACAGAAGCCACAGCAGCAACAATAGCAGCAGCAGAATCAAGCATGAGCATGGAGGACTTGATGAAAGCTGTCAAGGAACTTGAGGTTCAGGTGACAGAAATTAATGAAGCCAAAGATAGACTGGCCAAGCTAGAGGCCAGCTATGATAAGTCCAAAATGACAGTGGTAGAGAAGCAAAGAGAGATAAAGGCCTTGGAAACCAAAGTGAAAGCTTTGGAAAAAGAATTGCTTCTAGGCAAAACTCTGGTAGAAATCAAGAAGATCATATGGGCCAAAATTGGCCAATCAATCCATGACCAGTGGAGGTCAATACAGGCAATATATGAGAAAATTGAACTAATAGGCATAGCTCATGTTGAAATACAAAAGGCCAGAACAGCACTGGGAATCATGCCTGAGCAGGCCAATAAAATGATACATTTCCTCAATACTCACACTAAGGAGGAATTGGCAGCACTGGAAATAAATAGCAGAACAGACACTATCCTGACAGCCAAAAAAGTGCTGACTTTAAGAAATTTCACTCAAACTTTAGAAAGGAAATGTCAGGATATGAAGGCAGAAATAGATGAGTTCAGGGCAAAGATAACAGCATTGCAAGATAAAGGATTGCCTAGCCTAGTGACTGGTGCTGGACAGCTGCTGTCATATGATCAATACATCACAGGAATCAACAACTATGTTGAAAATCAAATTACAGCATCCACCAGCTCCACACAAGAAGCAGGGCCTCCCTCTGGGCAGTCTCTGTATGACAAATTAGAGAATTTATTTTTTATTGAGCATGAGATTAATCATCTGTTTGAAGTGCCTCCAAATTTCTACAGATATACTGAGGCAGATGAAACGCTTATAAAAATAAGGAGACATCAGCTACCTCCAGTTGATTGGTGGCAAAAAATGCTGGAAGTACTGCCCAGGTGATCCGACTATATCATTCCTTTTTTGAGAAAATTCAGATCTCAGTCACAGTACAGGTCAGCAGAGAATCAAGCATGCAGATATCACAGGAAGCATCCGTACAGTGACTCGTCAAAGCACTCAGACAACAGGCTCAATAAACGCAGATTTAAAGACACAGCTACAGCCAACTTTGCTGAACCAAAAATTCAAAAACTGTCTGACAAAAAGACAGCTTCCATATCAACATTAATTGTTGTAGTTATTTCTTTCATTTACTTTTTGTAAGAGAGTTGGTGGTGTAATTTATTGCACAATAACTCACTATCTAGATTTTTTGTATCCTATTTTTGTATATATATCCCCTCATAGAACGTATTGAGGGTCGGTTGTAGTGAAAACTCTCTCAGAAGAGCTGTATTGTATATCTCAGACCTTTTTTGCTAATACAAAATGCTGGTGGAGTTCCTGGTTCCTATACTGTCTGAAGGTGGAAATGAATGATTGTGTTATGTTGCAGAATTCCTGTGTCATTTGCTGGAACAATAAGTTATTTTGAACCATGTTCTTGTCTTTCTATGTATGCAAAATTTCACATATGTTTCATGAGCATAGTAAATAGGGAAAAAGAATAGCTTAGGATTTGTTTGAATACACCCTATGCTCAATCCCTGTTTCTAAATATGTTTTCTTTTGTATTAGCCATGGATATGAATTCTTAAGTGCTCATGTCTATGCTAATTCTCTCACTGTGAATATTGTTTAGGAATTATTGCTCTTAAACAATACTTTCATTTCTCCCCTTGTTAGCATAGTGAAAGATTCTTAATTGCCTTTCACTCACTAATTCCATAACTTCATTACCTGATCTTAAAACATTGTTCCACATATGCCTATCTGGCTTTGCAGCAATACTCTTTCTTCAGAAACATACTTCAGCAACGCAAAGCCCTGAACTCCATTTCCCAATGGCCCAAACTGTTCTGTAATTTATGCCTCATCTCTGTTTGAATTCACCAACCAACCAAATTTAAAACAAAATCAGTACACCATAACTAGCCTAAAATCACCTACCAACAAAGCTAAATTATAAAGAGAGAGCCCTCTCTAGTCGCAGGTTGGCTAGGACCTATAACTAAAAGACTGGTTAGTGGTTACCTCGGCTGTATTCCCTTTAGGAAGCAGGGAACAACCTGAGTGATAACACCCCCCCACTCCGAAGAAGGACTCTCGGGATCAGCTGGGATAGGAGAGTCATTTTTGGACTCAAGACAATCTGACGAGACGAGAATAACATGAGCATGACGCTCTTCCGAAACAGAGTGATCAACAGGCGGTGAACCCAAATTGACACTCTCTTTGACCAATGGTTGGTCTCGAACAAGCTTAGCACAGCCAGGTTCCAAAAGAGGAGGATGGACAAGAGAAGGATCTAAATCGATCTCTTTGTCGACAGGGAGAGGATCTGAAGAGAGCCTCTGATAACCAACAGGGAGTTGGGGTGAAGAAGCTGTAAGACTTTCCAAAATAGCAGAAGCTTTATCCATGAGTGGACAAAGGTGAAGGAGATGGTTGCCTTCACATAGCCTACAGGGGAATCGAATCTTCCTGTTCTTCTTACCATTGCCAGTTGATAGGGTAGCATCGCCATGAGCTTCAGAGGATGATGAGAGGCAAGCCGGATTGTGAGACCATGCTTTTAAGACCCTAGGAATGCCAAGACAATCATGGCGAAGATGGTCTCCCTTGCACAATTTACAAGGAAACTTGACCTTCTGTGGAGGAGCAGAAGGTGGTCCGACCTGAGATGTACTCGAAGCAGTAGCTGCACTTTTACCCTCTCGCTTATGAGACTTCTTCTACTTCGTCTTCTTCTTCTTCTTCTTAGCCACCTGGTTACTTGAATCCAGACTTTCACCAGGTGAAGTAGAAGATGAGGACGTAGAAACAGGCGAAGAAGGGGAGAGGTCCACCTTGGAATCAACATGATGTTGTTCGGGTGGAGGAACTGTTTGACCAGTAGTTGAGACATTAGGGACCATAGAGGTTGAGAACAACCAAACAGGCAGCCCAACAGTTAACCCAGGAAGGGACAACGTTGCCATGTAAGGAGCACCAACATTCCCAAAAGGAGGAAAATGACCAAGATTCCCATCAGAGGGGATTCCTCGGTTGGTGAACTCTGGAAAAGTTGCCATCAAAAACTAAAAATCACACACGGGGCTGAAAAAGAGTCAAGACACACAATAAAATGGCCAACAAACAAAATCTAACAGGGCGTGTGATCGCGGGCGAATAAATCTTAAGACACAAGGACATAACTTGACCTTTTCATCTTTAAAGAGTCGAGAAAAGGACAAAAAGATGACTCTAGTCGCCTTCGAATGTTTAATGAGCCCGAAGTAGCGAATGTTCAGATGAGCCTTTTCTTTTAGGGAGCCCGAAAAGGATCAAAAGTGACTACTCTGGAGAACTAGGCAAAAGTTTTACCAGATAATCCATAAAACTACATATACACCTTGGCAATCGTATGAAAACCAAGGACTTTCCGTACGGCAGTCAATCTTCCCGAATGTTGTGTTTGATGCGTTACGGGTCATAAGGTGGCAAACACGGCTTCCTATGGATAAAGGATGATAACCTAGTGGGGTCTCCCCATATACTCGACGATACATGGAAGCACAATTCCGTACTAGACCACTATTGAGTCACAGAAGGAGGAATCACCCAACCTTGAGTGGAAACAAAAGGGACTAGGTTTAACGATGCTGGAGCACGTCTCTAGCCTAGACCTCTAAATAGTGTGTGTTATGTTCCAATGCGTTGTTAGATTCATTCAGTTCATTTTAAAGTTGATCTTGGATTATGTTTTAGTTTTCAGGCCTTACCGTATGTAATGTCTCAAAATTTTCTAAATGCAAGCTATATGTCGCAATATATCATTTCATTTGATGAATGCTAGCTATAAGAGAGTTGAGAGCTTTCACACAAACAAAATGATCATAAAACAACCAATGACATCTCTAATGCAGCTAATAGAAATTAAAAAGCTTTTGCTTCAAAGTCACTAATCACTAATAACAACGAAAAGCTCTAATTCACATTAACTAATGAAAAGCAAAAGAGGTTTTCCTTTTAATGTTAAGGGCAACATGCACTAAACAAACTTTGAGAAATGATAGTAAAAGAGAAAAAACAAGCAAATTTCACTCAATAAAAGCACAATCAGATCCCTAAATGAAAAAGGAGTCCTTCAAAACCGAGAAAAGTCCCAAAGACACAAATGCGCCATGTAATCTAGGCCCAAAGAGAAACAAAGTGGAGTTCAAGTGAAAAAGAGGTAGGTCACTCAAACAATGCAATGAAATCATTAACAACCACTAAACGAGTGCAAGGGAGCAATTAGAAAGTCGACTGGACTAATAAAAGACCAAAAACTCCTAAGGAAGGCTCGACACTTAAAGCCACTAGATGCCCTAGGGCTGAAAACGTGAAATCAATAGAAAATGGCAAACAACCAAAGAATAAAGGTTAAAACCAGTCAAACAGGACTCCAATACACTTAAGCAGTCAAGAAAATGTATCCAAAACAAAGACCAAGCTCAGAAGGCTTAAAATCAAGCAAACTTTAGCAGTTCCTAGGCCTGGCGCGACTGTCAGGCTGAAACTAGTGCCTTTTAAGGATTGGCGCGGGTGGTATATTGACAACTAGCGCCGATTGGCACGACTGTTACGCAAAAAAGTGCGCCAATCAAGTTTGCTATGCCAAAATGAAAAATAAGCAATCAAAAACCAAGCCAACGATAACCAGGTAAACCAAGAAGCAAGAACAGCAAAAGAACCCAGCCCAAAAGGCTGACCAAGCAAGCAAAAAATCAAGAAACAACCAAAAAGGCAAGACAAGCCCCCCAGTGGAGTCGCCAAATTGTTGAAGAGGTAAATCCCCTCTGCGGACAGAGGCAATCCCTACTAGCCCAGGTCGGGTCTAACAACAACCATCAAACGCTATAACGCAAGTTCCTAATTGCAAATTAACAAACCAGCGATGAAGGCCTACCTGGATTCCAATGCCATTGTTTGTAGGAGAGGTGGTCCTCCCATTCCTTTGCTCCGGCAGATCACAATCCTCATGATCTTCGTGAATGGACACCTGCACATACAAGAAATGACACAAACGTAAGCATAAAATCCAGCATATGCAACTATATGTCAGTCAGAAAGGACATAACTCATCATCATCATAAACAATAACAAGAGTGGAACCATAACCAATAGTCGTTCATTAATAATTAATCAAAGGGGAATACGACCAAAGTTCTGACGATGGATTCTCCTTTGGCGGGTAGTTAGCAGCACATGTCTCACAAAGCCTGTCGGGAATAAGGACAAGCCTCTCTCTTTGGTTCTTGGACAATAATCTCCTTGCTTGGATTTGGTCTTATGGGAATCAAGAAGGCTCTTGCAGCATGAAGCTCTTGGAAACTTGACAACTCTGAATCTCTGGAACTAGCTTGCAAAGGAAAATGGGCAAGCTTTTATAGTTGGAGGAAGAGGAGTTGGGATCATAGCCAATAATCATGGGATTCGCCATATCATCAAGGAAGCTTCCATGAGAGGTGGCAAACCACTTCCTCTCTATGGAAATCCATAGCCGAACCACCCAACTCAAGATAGATAGCAGTCCCAGGAATTTTGTAGGAAGAAATTCCCCGCTTGGTTTATTAAAACAACTCTGATTATGGTTGGCACGGGTGCGACTCTATGACAGAGCGCCAACTGGCACGCCCTCTTTGGAGGATTTGCCCCTTGGCGCGAGGGCTGCACTATGGAACCGCGCCAATGGAAAAAGAGCTATTTTTGGGGTTTTTCAGTAGGAGATGTCTTCAGGGCAAATAAAGCTCATGTTCAGAGGAATGTAATGCAAGTGTTTGTAGGCCATGTCACTTCTCATATGTCCCGGAATGAGTCCTCCAAGATGCGGGAGAGGGGTAGCAGGGACGGTAACAAATTTTTGTGTAACACCTGTTGAAAATCCAAACATCCCGCAACATGCTCAACCACCTCTTACTTCAATTTCGACCAAAGGTTGAACTTCTTAACCGCTATCATTGTCTTCTAATATCTTGGGTTACTTGAATACGGCTTAACATGAAATTCCTGCAAGATAAGCTTCTTGAGCTCGTCATTTCCTGACACATAGATTTTGTCCCTAAAACTCACCAAACCATCTGCCGTGAGATGATAATCCACGTCTTTCTTTCTTGTACCATGTTGTTGTAACTTGTGCTTCAACTGATGGTGCATTTCATCTTGTTGTGTTGCATGTAATATATGATCATGTAAATATATCTCATATGAACTCATAGTTGTTATGTGATTTACCCACACTCTTTTGCTAAGAGCCTCTGCAACCCTATTCTCTTTACCCTTAATATACCTGATCTCGAATTCAAACTCACTAAGCATGGAAAACCACCTCGCTTGCCTAGCATTCAAATTAGGTTGGTCAAGCATATACCTCAGCCCACCGTGATCACTCGTCAAGATGAACCTCCTTCCGAGAAGATAGTGTCTCCACATCTTCAATGCAAGAATGATCATTGCCAACTCAAGATCATGAGTCACATAGTTCTGCTCATACTCATTCAATTTCCTTGACTCGTAGCATAATACATGTCCTTCTTGCATCAGGACTCCACAAAGTCCTCTCTTGCAAGCATTTTTACATAGCAAAAACTCTTGGTTTGGATCTGTAATCTTTAGAACTGGAGCATTTGTAAGCAATAGCTTCAACTGCTCAAAACTCGTTGCACATTCCTTTGTCCATTCAAATTTATTTCCTTTCCTTTGCAATGATGTAATAGGATAGGAAATCTATGAGAAGTTCTTGATGAACCACCTGTAATAACCTGGTAGTCCCATAAATGATATGACCCCATCCACATTCCTGGGAGTTTCCCATTCCATGATAGCTCTAATATTTTCTAGGTCTATTTTTATGCCTTCCTTGGAAACAAAATGTCCCAAGTAATGAACTTTTGTTCGAAAGAAACTATACTTACTAAGTTTGGCATACAACTGATCCTCTCTCAATAGTATTAACATTGTTGCTAGATGTTCTGCATGCTCTTCTTCATTCTTAGAATATATCAATATGTCATCAATGAATACTATCAAAAACTTTTCCAAATAAGGACACAACACATTTTTCATCAAACACATGAAAGTATCTCGATCATCAATCAAACCAAAAGGAACCACAACAAACTCATAATACCCATACCTGGTTTGGAAAGAAGTCTTATAGATGACCTCTTCTTTGATGCGTACTTGATGATATCCTGATCTCATGTCAATATTAAAGAACATTATTTCTCCCTCCAACTGATCGAACAAGTCATTAATACGAGGAAAAGGGTACATGTTCTTGATTGTCACCTTGTTCAGCTACGTGTAATCAATACACAACCTAAGAGTACCATCCTTCTTCTTCACAAATAGTATTGGTGCACCCCAATGTTACACACTTGCCCTAATGTATCCCTTATCAAGCACTTCCTTTAATTGCAACTTCAGTTCCACCAACTCCAAAGTACTCATCCTATATGGTGCCTTCGATGTTGGTGTTGCTCCTGGAATCAACTCGATAGATATTTAAACTTCCCTATGAGGTGGCAACTCTGATATATATGTTGGGAATACATCCTAAAACTACTACAGAACTGGATCCTTTTCAAAACTTATGCATCTTCAACATCCATCCATTTTTCACTGGAAATATTTACTACAAACAATACACATCCTTTCCTGCTACTGCACTTTTCCTGCATAGTTGTAACCATTCTCACTCACGTAGGCTTCTTCTTACCCTGCAAGATTATCTTCTCTTCATCATCATCTAAGCACTCAATAGCATTATCATAACAATCTACCTTAGTCATGTGAATGTAAAACCAATCCATGACCAATAACATATTGTATGATACCAACGAAAGCACATTTAGTTGCGTTGATGTAGAAATACATTTCAACTCAAATGCACAAGATCTTACCCAATGATGAACTATTTTCTTAGTACCTATAGCCAACTGCACCAAC
>APFE030533259.1:0-23872 GCA_000404065.3 Pinus taeda
AGCAGCGCCACCTTATGTCTCCTTACTCCCTTTACGTTGTCTTTTGTTCCCCTTTTTCCATGCAAAAACCTGAAATCACAATGCATTAGTCACGTGGATAAAGTGTCTAGCCTTCCTCCTACAAACGACACGAAATAACTAAGAAATGCATGCATAAGCAAAGAAAGATGAATGGTTTGAGCAAGTAAAGTGGGCCAAAATGAGCCCGAATTGTACCAAAATTGGGGCTCATCACTTAGCAGGGAGTGTTGAATATGATTGATGGAGCAATGGAACAACAAGAAGGATTGAAAGGGTGAATGGAGCAATGAAATGTTCAACAATGAAATTGTGGGAGAGTGGAGTGTTTTGTAATATTTTTAATGATATTTCAAATTCTACACTTGTTAATAATGTGGACACTTGGTATTTAAATGTTTGCAATATAAAACAAGGTTTGAATATCCTTTAATTTCATCCATCAGATTATATATTAGATGACAAGTATTCTCATGATATTAAATCTAAGCCATTCATAAGTATTTATTTTATAAATAATCAAAATTCATGCACCTCAATTCCAATATAGACCAAGCCTATCACTATAATTAAAAAAAATCATACAAAATCGCACAACCACATTACTAAATGGGTTGATATACACTCATAGAAGTATATAATAATATATATATTAAACCTTAATATAGATATTAAACCCATATTAATAAATCCCTAATATTAATGAAAACCCTAATATTATTATTTACTAACTCAATATTAAACCTATAATAAAACACACACACACACACATTAAAAGAAACGGTTATATTATATTGAATCAAATGAAATACGAGCCATAACCCTTACATATAGAGATATTTCTTCTTCGACAGGAGACCAAAAATGCTCACTATACATTCTATTTCTTTCTTCTCGGTCTTTTCCATGCAAGGACTCATACATTATGTATTTTATATATTCAACAAACAAATTCACATTACTTTTCAAAAAAACATAACATTCAAACATGATTTAATTGCCTGGTCACATGCTTCCTTTTTTATGTGTTTTCCTATTATTTGCTCATTTGTTACCACTTTTTTCTAGTGCAGAGTGATTCTTTTCATAGTTTGGTCCTGGGGGTAGCTGGGTTGCATTCCTTTGCTTGTAGTTGGAGGAATAGGGTCATAAATACCATAGACTTCTTTAAAGACACTAACAATTCCAAGTCCATTTTGTAGTTGGGTTGCATTCCTTCACTTGTAGTTGGAGGAATATGGTCATAAATATCGTAGACTTCTTTAAAGACACCAACAACGCCAAGTCCATTTTGACCTTGGTGCCATCCACCTTGAGAGTTAAAGTATCCACCTTATTTGTGAGGGTGACCACCATCCTCCAGACATACTCCATTTCCTTCCATAGGTCTTCCAACTAATGATTGAGTAGGGAAAAATGTGAACGGGCTTCTAAGGTAACTTTTTCACCGAGATTTGATACCGTGGTCAAAATTTCATCTATTTCGAACATCAAGAGATCCCATTTTCTAGTTCCACTACTTCCATTACTTGAAGAGGCCGTATTACTAGACACTAAGATTTTAACACAAGTCATTGTGTGATTTAAGAGGAATACCCTTCTTTAATACTACAGAAAGCCTTCTCCCATCGCTCTAGAATCAATCGCTTCAAATTTAATGCCCTGACTAGTGCCTAGGATGATGAACCATAGTATCTTTGTAAAGAATACTTCACCCAACTTCTGAATGTAATCATATTGGGATGGAGTGACATTGGAGGAGTACTAGCTTGTGATCCTAGCTCCATCATATTAATAAGATTTAATTCTAATTTCCACTTGTCATTCAAATGGAATTTGATTCTCTGTATTCCCATCTATAAGGCTCTTCCCCATGCTTCTTCCTACTTGACATGCAATTTTTTTTTCTTCTCATTAAGTCGTGGTTAAGAACCTTGACAAATTCTTTGACACTCCTGATGATCCACTTATTCCAACGTTTAATTGTTTTTAATCTCTCGATTGATGACAACTTGTCAATCATGGGATATGGCTTATGGTGGAAATCTCTTCATCTAGGGAAATATTCCCTTCTTCGAAGCTTGTTCTCCTATTGGCATATTCATCAACAATTGTGTTATTTCCCCTTTTAATGTGATAAAAGTTGACGGATTTGAATTTTTTGGTTTGCATCCATATTCTCATATTAGTTTATTAGCTCATTGTCTTTGGACATTCCATGATGACAATCCAAAAATTCTATCACTCCCAAAAATAATCTTTGGATGAGTATCGTTTTCACTGCCACATGTATCCATTGCACTCCCCAAGAGTTAATTCTATCTTTGATTTTTTGTATCACTGGTTCCTAGTCCTCTCTATTTGATGGCTCGAGAGATATTGGGATACTAATATAAGTAGATGATTTCTAATCATTTTCCACCAAGAATCCCAAAATCCTTGATATTCCATGTAGAGTATCTTCATTGCAACTCCATCCAAGGAGCTAGCTTTTCTTCTTATTAACTAACCTTCTTAAAAAAATTGAAGTATGAATCAAGAATTATTTTAAATCTGACGATGATAGTTTTTTAAGTTCCTCCCACCAATAAAGTATCATATACAAACTAAAAAGGATTCATCTCTTTTACATTTCGAGCAATATCCAAATCTAGGAGCTTCCCTTTCTTTCTAGGTACTTCCATACTTTTGCTTAAACATTTTCCATGATCATATAAAAGGGAGAGAGTGGACACCCTTGTCTCAAGCCTCTTGAGGCAGAGAAGAAGGGGTTTGGCCTTCCATTCACTAACGAAACAATCCAGGGGAGCCCAATGCATGCTTTGATCCATTGAATGAAATATTGATTGAAACCAAATTTCTCAAGAGATAGGACTAAGAATGAATGATTTACCTTAAAAAATGGATTGACAATGTTAATCTTAATGGCCATCCCTTTTCTCCAACTTCGTTACTAGAGTGAATCGCCTCTTGTACCAATATTATGTTGTCCAGAATATTTCTTTGTTGCTTGAAGCCTCCTTGATTCTCCAAAATAAATGAGGGTGGGAAATTTTTCAATCTATTTTCTATGACCTTTGTTAAGATTTTATAAGTTTCATTACACAAGGATATGGGATTAAAGTTAGAGAAATTGCACAGATTTTCTTCCTTTGGAATTAGAGGAAGGAAAGAAAAGTTAGTATTACCTCCTAAATTCATTTTGATTCATGAAATGTACAACATATGAAGGAGATCCCTCTTGATCAAGGGCCAAAATGAGTGGTAGAAACAAATTGTGAATTTATCTGGCCCCGATGACTCAAGGTACCAGACTACCTCATGTACTTCTTCCTCATCTATTCTCCTAAGTAGCTCTTCATTTGAGCTAGAAGAAATCACTTCGAGAAGGGCTTGAAGAAATTCATGTGCTTGCTCCAAAGGAATTAGCTCTGCTCTATACCATATTTGGAATTGATTAAAGGATTCTTGTTTAATACCCTCGAAGGAATTTATTCACGATCTACCATCAGAGGCAATTTCTTTTATCTAGTTTTTAACCTCTCTTGCCTTTTCCTACTTATGCAAGAAGGATGTATTTATATCCCTTGCCCTTAACCATGAGCTTCTCGATTTTAGGCACCATGTCTCTTCCTATTCTCTACTGGTTGCAAATATGTGCCAAATCATATCCTTTTTTCTTTGTAGGTGTGAATCTTTGATGTGGAAATTTTCTAGAAGTCGATGTTGATCTTCCAATTGATTAACTAGATCTCTTCGTTTTTGTCCCATAGGGCGAAAATAGTTTTTCAGATAATTCGTAAGGGATATCTTAACTTGTCAAAGTTAGGATTCCTAAAAAATGAAGGGGAAACCTTTTATCAAGGGTACCACACTTGTTTGATTGAATCCAGGGTGCTATCCTCCTAGAGCCAGATTGGATTATACCTAAAGGGGATGGGTCCCAAATTCTCCGAATTTTCCATATGAAGTGAGATTGGGAAACGATCAAACTCCCCTTGAGTTTTGATTGTTGAGGAGCATTCAATTCATTCCAAAATCCAACTGTTATGCATTTAAAATCTATCTAGTCGAGCAACAATATGGTTGTTCCTTATGCGATGATTGGACAAAGTATATTTTCCAATTTTTGGGGTTATATGGACAAGATCCCAATAAACTATTAGATCCTCCATTTTGTCTCTGAATGGATCCCTAACAATTATTCTACCCCTCTTGTCTTTAACCTTTAGAATTGTATTAAATTCTCCTTTGAAAATGTAATTTTGATTTTGACTATTGGATTTTATTTTAGAAAGAAAGTCCCAAAATTCAACCGTCACACCATACTAAACTAGTGCATAAATATTTATTGTTGTAATACGCTCCTTAGTATCCTTGCATTCCAATACCATCACGATCCAGTGTTGTGACTTCCAACTTTCAAATAAGGAAAATGCTTCTTTGACCAGAAGGTACTTAGTCCTCCTAAAGCTCCTCCTAATTGCTGAATTATTCTGGGACTGTTTGGACAACAAAAAAAAATTTCCATGAGAACCTCGTGCTCTTCCAACTTGGTTTCTTGAAGGAAAAAAATCCAATGGGATTCCTATTTAACTAGATATTTTATAGCTAGGGTTTTGAGAGGATTACCCAAATCCTTTACATTCAAAGCTAAGACTTTCATTTAGATGCGGGGTTTTGGTTAATTCCCCCTCCACTTCCTTCTTGACCTTTGATCCCTTTTCCATTGAAAACTTCTATTATTACTGCATTATTCCCTAACTTCTTATTATGCTCTACTTCTTTCTCTCAAACCATCTTTTTTGGGGGTTGACCAGTCCTCTTCTTGGTAATCTATGATGCATGGCCAGTGTTCTCATTGACCCATACCAAATTTTGTGCCATATGATGGGTAATGATCCCCGCAATTTCCTCTACAACACTGGCGCTTAGGGATTTCAAAGGAGGGGTGTGAGAGTGATCTTCACCCCCACCTCTTTTGGCACAACCAACCTTGACAAGTCATGAGCCTACGACGGATCATCCTCATTAATTTCACCTTCTTCTGTATCTTTGAATTCTTCTTCCTCCTTTTGGACTGCATTGTTGATTGTTGCATTAGATCCATTTGCCCCTTCTTCAAAATGCTTACTCAAAGTGTTAAAGGCATTGTTTGAGGTAGATGCCACATTGTTTCCATGAGCAACTTGGTGTTTTCGAACAACACCTTTCCCTTTCGTTTTATTTTGTGTCTGTCATTGTCCCTCAGCTAACACATTCTGATCCGTGCCTATATTTTTAGGGGTTTTAAAGTAGTCTCAAGAAAAATGACCATATTCATGAAAAAGTCAACATTTGAATGAGATTTTGTCATAATAAAGAATTTTTCAATGCTTCCACTCTCTGATTGTTAGATTTACTTCCATTGAAAACCCTTTTTCTAGATCCACTTCCACATTATTTTTTACAAAAGCAAATTGGGACCCCTTTAGTTCTACTTTGTCTATATATTTCTTGACTCCATTCTTGATTTCTTGAAGTAAATCATCATTCCAATAGGACAAGTGGAGTCGAGAAGGGGAGTCAAGGTAATTTGATTCACACTGAAATTGTCGTCGAGATGTCTTCATCAAGATTAAAATCAAGTGTCCACTTATTAATATACATACCCCATGTTCCAAAAAACATACAACCTATTTATAAATATTACACCTTTGTCTTCTTTGTATTCAAATAAAAAAGAAAAAATACATTCCCTATTCGGTATAGAGCAATCTTACTTTTCATCATATGCCTCCATTGCTTGTCGATGCATGCTTCCATGGATTTTGGAGAGGGCCACATACCTGTAAACTCACCACTTAATGGTATTTTTTAGTAGGCTTCAGAAGTCCTTTGGGCTCCGAACAATTACAAAATGTCCTTTTCCTCATCATTTCTCTTCACAAACTTCAATTGTTGCACAATGGTTCATGACAAGGAAAAGACCAAAGCATGGAAAGTTGTAATCGCATCCAAAAGAGAGGGGGAATAGACCGAGGATTGGGGAGGGGGAGGAGGGGATGAAACCCCCTTCGTGGATGTCATTGAGGCAAAGCGAGGGTTTCTGTAGACGGGTTAGAAGACACAATATCGCAGAGTGCTATTACACAACTTAAAATAAAATATTAAAAGAATATATCACAATATTCAGATAATAACTTAATAGGGATGGAGGCTTGGAAATTAGTAGAAATTGGACGACACTTCTCACCCCCATTGATTAAAATGACCCTCCCTTTTTCATCCCCATACCTTTCTTCATCTTTCCCACCCTCTATAGGTCAAAACAACTCCTCTCCTAACCATAAAAATAACATTAAGAATTATAAAGAAAAATTGAGTTTTCAATATAATAACCAGACTTCATATTAAATATAAGAAAGATTCAATTTAGAATACATAAACAATAATCCATTAAATGCCTAAGCCATAGACCATAGACTTCCTAAGCTAGCATTAAATTCCAGCCAAAACCACCTAAGGCTCAGCGAGGCTAGTATAAAGACATTATGGCCTAGTTAAACTGTTGGGAGATCAACGAGAATGTTGTATTGCAAAACATTAATAACATTAAAAATATTGTTACTTCTAAGTTCAAAGAAAAAATGTGGTGTGAGAAAGATTTAACAGCTAAAAGAAAATTAATATATTATAAGGAGGTCATCAACCCCACCCTAGAAGATCAAAAGTGTCTCGTTGTTTTAACTAGCTCAAAGAAGAAAATTAATATAGCCAAGATTAGAATGAACTCTCATGAGATCCATAGTGAAATGGGTTGTTGGGCAGTTCCTAAAACACCATGGATGGAAAGGTTTTGCCATCTCTATAAGAATATGAACATTGAGGATGAAAATCACTTCCTCTTAGAGTGCCCTGCGTACAACTACATTAGATCTCAGTTTCAAAATCCTTGTTGCAATACTGACCTTCCTAGCGTGTTACGATGTCAAAATTATAGTGAGCTTGGAAGGCTTCTCTCCAAGCTTTTTAAGCATAGGAATAAAATCTTAAATCGAACTAAATAATTCGTTTCGTTTCTTTAGGTTGATAGACCAAAGTTTGGTCTCATTAGATGTTAACAACCACCACCATCATCATCATCATAAACACATATGAGTTTAGAATCTAATTATTAATAATACATTAATCTTCTACAAATTAAACTATTAAAATAAAAAAATAAAATAAAATAAAATTATTTTTATTATTTTTGTTTTTTATTATTAATTAAAAAAAAAATATTACATTTAAATTGAAAAAACCTAATAAACATAATAATTAAAAAAAAAAGCCTAGAAACAAGCTAATTGCTTAAACTTAAACTAAGTATTATTCAAAGTATTAAAAGAAACTATTCACTAAACATCCCTCCATTAAAACATAGATTAAAATAGACTCAAATAAAATTTAAAATAAATAAGCAATCTATTAAAGTAAATAAACTTAGTTAAATAAACAAACTAATAACATTATCTTAAATTAAGCAATAATTCAAAAATTAAGAAAATCAATTTATAAACAAAAGTAATTATATTTAATTAAATTAAATTAAATTAAAAGAATTTTTATAATAAGAATTAAGAATATAAAGAAGAAATACAATCAATAATGAACGCAATTTAATAAATTATCAAAACAAACTAAATATTAAGAATATTATTAACAATAAAAATAATAAAAATGAATTTAAATTCAAATCATTTAGATAGTTGGCTTACTAACTTGAAAACTCACCTAATTATATTTATTTCTCCTATTTCTTTTCTTTGTAAATCAGTAGTGATGATGAGTCTTGGTCTAGACTCAAAGATGCAGTCTGTGGAATATCAAAATTGAGTTTCTCAAAAACCACACCACAGAAGTCTACAAACCAATAACTTAATATCTAAAAAATTGATGCTTTTAAAAATTTCCCTAAATCAATCTCAACCCTTCATTTTGTTATACGAGAAAAAATATTCTATAAAACTGAAATCCATACCACACTTTTTTTCTAAAAAAAATAAAAAAATATGGAATCCTTACCATGCTTAATTAAAATTAATTAATTAGGACTACATTGGAAAAATATCTTATTATAATTTAATTGTCAATGGGGAAAGGGTTTTTTTATATGGTGGAAAAACATCTTATCATAACTCAATTGTCAATGAAGAATGAGACAAATGATCAATGATCAAATATCTCCTTTACATCTTGAGCAGTTAACCTGGATTCTACATCTTGAATTGTTACCATATTTCTTTACCTCTAAAAAAACTAACTCTTAACCAAAAATAGTTTTAAATATATCACTGACCATTGTCATATAAATAACAATGTGAGAAAGAAAAAATGTGGTGTGAGAAAGATTTAGCGGCTAAAAGAAAATTAAGTTATTATAAGAAGGTCATGAACCCCACCCTAGAAGATCAAAAGTATCTCTCTATTTTAACTAGCACAAAGAAGAAAATTAATATAGCAAAGATTAGAACGAATTTTCATGAGCTCCATAGTGAAACAGGCCTTGGGCAGTGCCTAAAATGCCATGGATGGAAAGGATCTGCCATATATGTGAGAATAGGAACATCGAGGATGAAAACCACTTTCTCTTAGAGTGCCCCGCGTACAACCACATTAGATCTCAGTTTCACAATCTTTGTTACAATACTGACCTGCCTAGCCTTTTACAATGTCAAAATTATAGTGAGCTTGGGAGGCTTCTCTCCAAGCTTTTTGAACATAGAAATAAAATCTTAAATCAAAATAAATAATTTGTTTCTTAGGTCCGTAGACCAATATTTAGTCTCACTGAACGTTAACCATCACCATCATCATCATCAACATTCTCTTACTATTTTATTTATTTATTTATTTTAATTACATATTTATTCTTTTTAGGTACTAATTTTTTCAATGATTTAACTAATTTTAATAAGACGGATGGAAAAATTAAAATAATTACACGAAATTACAATGAGCTAAGTTACTGACGACAACAATTCAGAAATGCACGTGGGCGTGAAAGGGCGCGGAGACGCCCATTGCTTTATATATTTAATCTTGCGGGATATGTCAATTAGAAATTGCTATCACCAATAACAGATCACTATCTCTGCAATTGCACACAAATTAATTGCAGGCCAAGGGAACGATCAAGACGCTTGACATTTTAATGGCATTTCAGCGTCTTTTCACTCAGCCAAAGGCGAAGACCAAACCATCTTGTCTACAATCACAATTTTCATTCTGTATATTGCCCCCAAGATCCCCATCCTCCTCTCCGGAGAGGAGATCCCCGCCATCCCAGCGCCCCAAAACCTCATCCAGGCGGCGCAAGAATATGGTGCACAGAAGGGAAGGGAGGCATGATAAGGATGTGAAAGTATGGCGTCCTCGTCCATCCGACTTGTGGGCGGAGGTGGAGGAAATATTCAACAAATTCGACTCTGACGGCGACGGCAAAATATCGCCGTCGGAGCTGGGCGACCTTATGCGATCCCTGGGCCAGAACCCCACGGAGCAAGAGCTTAGGGAGATGGTTTTCGAGGCGGATTTGGACGGCGACGGGTACATCGATCTGGCAGAGTTCGTTGCTGTGAACACAGAAAGCGTGGACAAGTCTCACAGACTTGAAGACCTAAAGGTCGCTTTCAAGATTTTCGACAGGGATGGCGACGGCTACATCTCTCCTCGTGAGCTTCATCGAGTGTTAACCAGTCTCCAAGAGCCTTATACTCTTGCTGACTGCCGGGCGATGATCAGAAAACACGATTCTAATGGTGATGGCTTACTGAGTTTGAAGGAATTCGTGGCGATGATGAATGGATCCCAAGGTCATTTTATTTTATAATTAATATTTTAGAACTGTAATTTATAATTAATATTTTAAAATTAAGAATAAGTAGGAGTGCTTTCACAACGTTATTCTAAATATTAAAATACAATTATTATAAATTTTGAAAAAACCAATTAAATTTTAATAAGAGCTTCATAAATAATGCAAGACCAATAACTAAAATGAGGCTATTGTACCCCTTTCACATTCTTTACCTCATGGCCAAGCACGAATTTGAAGACTAGTACTAACGTCTTCTTTATTTTTCTATGAGGAACATTGTCTATGTTTATTTTCTTTAAGTCTTTGTATTGCAATGTTTCTAATTTTAGATAATGAGAATAGTGTGTCTATGGCTTTTAACCTTCAAAACTCTCACTTCGTAAAATTATGAAAGTGATATGGTGAAAGGTAAGGAAATTCATTTAGTTGGTTTCTTGGTTTATAGTTTGTTGTTTTTGCACTTATTGTTATGAATAATAAATTCATCAGGATCATCTAGGAATATTGGAGGTGAATTGCAATATTCTAGGATCATTTAGGGATATTGGATGTGAATTGCAATATTTATTAAGATCTTTTAGGTATGGATGTGAATTGCAATCATGAAGTACACATTCATTTAATATATTTTTCTTTTTTTAGTTATTATAAAAAGTCCATGAATATACGGTAATTTTTTAATTTACATTAATAATAAGCATTTTAGTACAATAAAAATAATAGATGGTCACTTTGATTTAAGTTAAATGAAGTATTCCTAAAAGCAATATGATTATAGATCTAAACAAGTAAGCTTGTTTAAGTTGGGAGTTTATGGCATAAGTTGTGGGACTATCTCTCCAAATCAGAGTGAATTTTGGATAGTCCTCAGAACATTATAAGTTGAATAGTCCTAAGAAGTTGGTGAATGCAAGCTTTTGATAATCCCATCTTTAATTGTTTTTAGAATATTTCCCTTGGATTCTTTTTCCTCTAGGGTGTTTGGAAGGAAAGAAATAGGATGTGCAATGTCAATGGAAGCCACATGGAACTCCTTTGTTAGAGAAACAATGTTTCCTTAACCTTGTCTACCCAAGATTGGTAGGCTTTTGGAGTTGAGTCTAGGATTTTGCGTGAATGGTTTCCTTCCTTTGATGCCCCCCTCTTGTTATTTCTTTCAGTCCTTCCATTTGGAGCTCCCATTTACCACATTTTGCAAAACTTAATCTTGATGTTGCTACAAAGGGTAATGTAGGCCCTATACGATATGGAAGCATAATCAAAGGTCACATAGGGGTGCATGTGTTCATTTATTTGGGGACAAATTTTCGTATTAACACTAACAATGCAGTGGAGATATCAAGCTTGAGGATGTGGTTGGAGTATAGAATTAAGGCTATTTGAACTACTTTGTAGAAGAGGACTCTCAACTTATCATCAACATGGTAGCAGGGTCCCAAATCCACAAGGTATCTAAATGTTGGAAGTTGGAGTCATTGTTCGAATAAGTAGTGGTTCTCATATTAAATACCTTAGTTCTTATTCTGTTTCATGTAAGATGACTATGAAATTGTAACACACCACCCCACATTTACTTGCTTTTACAAGCCCTCCCAGGTAAATGTGAACTCACTTGCCACTATGATATGACCCGAACTCCAATTTTTAGTTATGGAAGTGGGACCCGACAACCTGACACCTTTACTGGTAACTCTGAGACACCACAGACTACTTAGAAGGCTAAAAACCACCCCAGGTGGTCAATCCATGAGTTATACCTCATTTTCACTATTCTAACACTCTGATCATATGCATAAGCTTTCTTCCATGCGATTATGGCCTAAATCACCTTGTTTAGTGGCTGCGGTCTTGAGATCTGAGACACTTTTCTAGTCTAGCCTCCATACCATTGCCAAGAACTTCCTGTAACTTTCCAAATTCATAATGTACATGATGACAATGCAAACATTCAAAATTGAAGTCATAATTTGACCTAGACTGCCTAGAACATGACAGACATTTCATCCAACGTATTGTAAACATGTAAGATACAAGTTACGAATGCATATTTGAGTATAAATATTTGAACTTCATTTGAAAATCACCAAGAAGCTCTAATTCCTTCTCAAGTAATTGCGAAAACACTAGTTAGTCCATGCATCCATCAACCATTCAATAACTTATCAAAGCATAACAAGAGCCATAGCTAGAGCACATCATAGAACCATGCTTATAACTAGCATATGACCAGAATATTAACCATTATAGAACAACCATCAAATCAACATATTAAAAAATACAAGTCCTCATAAAAAAAACAAGAATATAGCTCTTATTAACATATGCAAAAGACAACCAAGTTAGGGACTTCCACATCCCACTCGACCATAGATTGATTTGAACCAAATATTTCTTTCAATCAATCACCCTCATGCCATATTCCAAGTATGAATGTCAGATCTCATGGGATAGACTAAGACATAAACAACAAAGGGAATCCAGAGCTTAAACCTGCTCCACCCACCATGATATCACCTAAACCAACCCCAAGATCACAAAACGAAACTAATCTCAGATGCCTCAGAATTCCTACACCATAGAGGAATTTTCCTGTCTCCACCCACTTGTTGAGGGATTCCCAAGGAAAACAATATCCATCCCAACCCTTGGGAATTTCCTAAGACCAACTCACTTGGTTCCAAAATCTTCCTACAATCGATATCTCAACTAAGAAATGAATCCCTCCTATTGAAGTTGTTGATCCAACCTTCTCCTTGTTTTCCTTTTCTTTCCTTGCTCATTTCCCTTCCTTTTGTCTACTTGCTTGATTCCTCCTTTTGGAGCTCTCTCTCTCTGAAACTAATTCCAAAGCCAAAACTGACAAAAGTTGTGAACCAGACACTAATGCCTTTTTATTATTGATGTCTTTGTTTTCTTCATTTTTCTTCATTTTTCCTCTAATTTCCTTAGCATGAAGATCTTTGTCTCTTTACCTCCCTTTTCTCCTATTTTCATTATTTCTCATAATTAAATGCCAATTATTTCTCTTTTCCTTTCCCAATGCCTTTTCCAATTTCCATAACCATTAATAAACCAAAAGTGATGCCCAATATAGTGCTTGTCCAAAATTTAGCTTGGAATACATGTCCCATGATGTTGTTCTTATTTTTCATTTATTAACCTTAGGTTGGCACAAACCCCTCACCCTTGGAGGAACAATGTCCTAAGTTTTCAACGACACATATGACCTGGAAACTGTTGAAAACAAAATATACTGCTTATGGAGATTTATAACATAGCTCAATACAATATTTACAATGATATCATTATGAAAACAAAACAAACATACTGTGTGTTGGAACTTTTTAACCCAGCTCATTGTGCTATAATATTATTATATATATATATATATTATAATATATATATAATAATAATATATATATATATATATATATATCATTTCTTGAACTAACAAATAATAAAGGATATAAAGCCTGTATCTAATTAGCCATCTTCCATGTAGATTAATTGGGTCCAAAGTATTTCTAGTGCACCCTAAGTTGCTCTATGGCTTGTTTTTGGAGGATGAGTTGTTTTTGTTGCAATATGCATTGTGGTTCTACAATTTGATTCACTTGCACTCTTTTACTCAGAGCATTTGCAACTCGATTCTCTTTTACCTTAATGTACCTGATCTCAAAGTCAAAGTCACTGAGGGTAGCCAACCATATAGCTTTCATGACATTCATATTAGGTTGGTTAAGATAATACCTTAGCCCACTTTGATCACTCATTAGAATAAACCTCTTGCTAATAAGATAATGCCTCCACACCTTCAAGACATGAATGATAGCTACCAAATTGAGATCATGAGTCACATAGTTTTGCTTGTGCTCTTCATCTTCCTTGACTTGTAGAACACCACCTGTCCTTCTTACATTAGGACTCCACCAATTCTACTCTTGCAAGCATCTGTACATACCACAAACTCTTTGTTAGGATCTGCAATCTTCAAAACCAGAGCATTTGTAAGCAAATGCTTCAACTACTCAAAGCTATCTACACACTCCTCATTCCATTCAAACTTTTTCCCTTTCCTTTGCAAAGATGTAATAACATAGGAAATATGTAAGAAGTTTGTGATGAACCTCTTGTAGTAACTTGCTAGTCCTTGATGAGCCTCAGTGTTACAGTAAGGATTTTGCAACTCCTAAGGCCACCAACTTTACTTTATCAACCTGGGGTTCATACAAACTTGGAGGTGACAATGTTGTATGCACAGTAAATGCAACATTATACTCTTGTCACTTTTCAACTAGGGAAATAGACCACTAGGGTTTTCAAACCAATATTCTATTGACTAGAAGGAGGCTGACTACTCACAATGAATGTAAAATTATATTTAATGCAGGAAAGTAAATGCTTTCCTATTCTAGGAAAATGAAAGCGTTGAATGGAAAGTGCTATGAAATTCCATGAAATAACCTAGCTAAGTATTGACACACATTTGTTTCATAAGAGAATTAATCTAACTTTACATTCTATCATTTAGCTATTTGGACTAAGTGGGCGTGGAATTTATCCTATCACTGCTATGACTAATGTATGTATGCACTAGCTATCTTATGTTAAAATTGCAGAAAAAAAAGAGTCTTTTGATTTTCAATTTGGAAATGTAAATTCTAAGTTAAACAACCTTATCTTTGCAGGGGATAAATGCATCTAAAAGCTGGTCGAAAATGGAAATGAGAGGCACGAAATTCAGGTAGATTTCCTACCCTATGCTTAGATCATCATTTCTGCTCAAAATAGGCTAAAACAAGTTGCTACAAGGTTTCCTATAGTTACTACAGGATGTCCGAATTTACTACAGAATGTCTTGGTTTTATACAGGGAACTAGCTGAAGGCTATAGGTAGGTATGGAAGGTGAAATTAAGTTCCAGGAAGATGTTTGAAAGTGGAATAAGGTGTAGGGAAGGTACACAGTGCCCAAGGTTCAATTCAACACTTTGGGATGGTTGGATTTGCTCAAGGTGGTTGTCCACGATGGCTGTAAAACATAAAATTGGATTATGGGTTGGTAGGCCTTGGAAGTAGGTGGAGAAGGCTTAGATCAGGCTGGTCGAATGATTTTGTCCCTGTAGATCAACAAATCATGCAACAACACATGTTATTCTCTTCATTTATGCATAACTTCACATAAATATGGAAAAGATGAGTTGAACTTGAGAATTGATTTATTGATGGCTAATGAATATATCTATAAAGTGAAATGCCTTCTTAAACTACAACAAACTCAAGAAACAAAATGACAACTATAGGTGCTTCGAAGAGATTATAAATAGTGATATTTTCAACAAGGAACCGTAAGTTATGCAATGATCAAAAGACAAATTTGTTTTTGGGGCTGTGAGAGTGGGGCCCTCAAACCATGATCCCATGAGGGAGATGAGGAAGAGGCCACTATCCCAAGATTTTCTGAAGTATTCTCTTTCGCTACTATACCATTGATCTACTTCTTCAACTAATGAAAGCAGACTAGATAATCATCCAACTACTTGTAAATTAAATAAAGAAGAAATAAATTCAGCAACTAACTATGATTTTAACCTAAGAATGCATGTACAAAAGGAGTAACCTCTGCTACTCGAGTTAGGCCCTAACCCAAGAGATTTATCCATGTGAGTCAACTCAGTTTTGGATCAAATTAAACCTTCTCATTATCATCAAAATATCGAATACAACATACAATTAACAATCACAATGTTTTAGCTCTAAATTGCCTCTTGGCTATAGAAAAAAAAATTGAATCCTACTAAGGCCCTTGGCCTTTTAATTTATACAAACTAAAGCTGCCAACAACTTCCCAAAAATTAGGGACACTTCGTTCCCAAAATCAAGAATGACTTGTCTTCACTATCATTGGCTTGGCTACCAATGAACTTGGTTGGCTTGGGTGTTTATAACATCGAGCTAATGAGATATGGTGGAGGAATATTCAAATTAATTGGGGAGTTAAGGAAGGATAAAAATCCCCTACAATCCCTCTTTCTTGTCCACTTCGAGTTATTGCACTCAAACTAGCCAAAAACTGCTCCAATTCCTGCAATTAATGCATATTATGCCACATGACATAACATCTCACCTTTACCCTTCTCACTAAGCAAAATATAATAAAATATGTAAGTAAATGTGAGAAAAGTTGATTTTAATAAGTTGGAGAGTGGAATTAAGACCTGTATAGTTTACCTATTGATGAGCCTCAACATCACCCCCCTACTGAAGGTGTTTCACATCCACTAAGAAAATTAGTCTATGTCCATATCTTTCATAGCTCTTGTGGCCTCTCTGACATCCCATGCTTTTGTTGATGGAGTTTCCTCTTGAGGATAGAACCTTCCATGTTTCTCTATTTCTTCGCACTATGTTCTTTCCTCCTCTTCCTTCCTACCTTTTGTTAGACCCAACAATAAGGGTGGACTGAGTTTCAACCCAATCCAACTGATTTTTAGTCTCTGCATGGAATTCTTATACAGTGGGGTCCTTTCTAGTGCATTCCTCAACCTCTCAGGGGAATGGTACTCTCTGATCCTTAGACTGTGTTGTAGGTTGCTCCATCTCCTCTAGCATGCTTGCTGGATTTCATTTCCCAACAACCTCAAGGTGTATTCAAAGTGGCTGATGGTATGCTCTTGTGTAGCTAGGTATCTTGGTGCAAGTTGGCCATCATTGGAGATGTTGTTGTGGCTGCTAATGACAACCATTGAATTTATTTGTTCTGCTATGATGTAAAGGGGCTCCCTTTCCTCTTTTTCCAATATTCTCTTCACTTGATTAGCCTTGGACCCCTTATGACTCATCCATGATGAAAGGGCCATTCATCCAGATATTCAAATATGTTAAGGCCAAGTTGTGTAGGTAAAATATAGATATATTGGCCTTATCTTCTAGGGTTCTCTTGTCACATAATTTAATGAACTACCTATAGTCTCGGAAAGGCATAGTCCCCTATTGTGTTAGTTTCTTAATTTGAAATTGCATCCATTGATCCTTGAGGTATAGTGCATATGATCTTGATAGCATCCTGCAGTAAACTGTCTCCATGAAGAAGCTTTCCCTGGTGGAAAATTGGTTCTATTTTTCCTGAAACTACCTCCTTAGCCATGTGTTTTGCCCCTGTAGTTGAGATCTCATAACTTTTTCCCTGTCTCTCAACTCACTCAACTCTGTGCCCATATCTAGGAGTTTATCTTCCATATGGCCCACATCTTCTACCTTCTTTGACTTAGCAATTTGCATGCAGCGATGTGTCCTTCCTCTCTCTTTATCAAGCTCAAAGAAGAGAAGGATTGCAAATTTTTATGGCATTACTCTACCTCCCTCAATGAACTTGTAGTAAGAGCCCAGATTTGGCTGTGGGCTAGGCTCCCACAACTCTTGGAATTCCCCCTCACATGTTTTTTGAGAAGTTACTCCCTCCTACACTTGTGGTGTTGCTTCCTTCCCTTCCCTTTGCCCTTGTCCTTCCTGTTGTTGGCATTATGATACAACTATTTTCCTTGATGGAAAATCACTCATTGGTCAGTTCACTTTTGATGAAAGGAAACCCACATTGTAACAGATCCATTTAGATGTAACAGGGCATTAGTACAAAAGAACACGAAGATGGAACTAAATTCTACTAATTAGAATGAAGAAGTTGAAGGTAAAGTATGGTGAAAAGTAGCTTAAGATGTATACACAGGTCCACTTAGTCAAAATAGCATATACACAGAGGTCCACAGAAAAAAAGAGCGTAAATGTATACATGCACTCTCGCAAGAGGAAAAGCACCTACAGGTTGGAAAATCAAGGAATTTCAATAGTAGAGAATATGAGGGGTCTATACCATGGTATTAGCCCACAATATTGAGCGAAGTAATGACTATTTGATCCCACCCAAGAATACCACGGGTCCTAAGTGGTTTTGGTCCAAGGTATTGAGAAATGCCTAAAACTATATAAGGGGGAGAAGATCATAAGGCTAAGGTGTGTACGTAAAAAGCGTTTCTAAGGAATATGTCTATCTGAAGTATATTTTATGTTGCAAGGGCTATGTTGGTGATTTGATCTAAAATATTTTGTGCACCTTGAATTCAATGTTGGATTAGGATCATGAGACCTGAAATGACTTATCATTAAAGGATCCGATATTGGTTGGGCCAGATCTAATTTTGTACACACGTTTTATTCTTTGAATGTCATGATCTAGGTTTGTCTGAAGTCTGGAATAACAACGAAGTTGTGAGTTAATATTTGTAGATTTGTATGGTGGTCTGCTTTTGTTATAGAAATTTTTGGGCACTATAAAATGTCCATAAATTGAGGGCTCCTAAGTCCCTAAAAGTGTTGCTTCACTACCTAAAGGAACAAGGTCAACTGATTACATCATCTCCCAGAAGTTCTCCACATAAAACTGCTCATAAATGGTCAAAATTGGACCATACTGAATGCCCAGTGCAGAGGGTGCGATGCATATCACCTTCCCAGTGTAATAGGTGCGATGCATACTGGATGGCCCCTCTGTAGGGTGCGATGGGCGAGAATGGACAAATGGCAGGGATAGTTTGCGAGGTGGAAGATCATGGAATCTTCTAGAAACTTCCCCTCTGACACTTGCCTCTCTGATTTCAACTAGGGATGAGTAAGAGACCATCAATCTCCAAGTGGAATCAATAACTATCAGAGAGGAGACATTAATCAAAATCCCAGAAGCTGACTCGCCTCCCTACAATCATCTATATATGGATCCCTCATCATAGAGATCCAGAGGCTGGAATTTTGTATCTTGTAGAGAAGTGTTGTTGGTTTTCTGGTGTAATATCATAGGGTTGGGTGATCTAATCTTTACTTGAGGTGAAGAAGGGCTTTCTTGCTGGAGGATGATGCTGGGTTAGAACAATTGGCTGTAATCCTCTTGTTATTCTTGATATTAATAAAGCTATTCAAGTTTTCCTCCACATTCGTGTATGTTTGATTGTATATGCATTTGTGTGGTTAATACATATCTGGTCCTGTGTAGTTTATAAATATTGATCTCTGTTCTTTGATAGTATTATGTTGCTTTGATTCCACAGGTGCTCTCTGAAGCTGTGTAGACAAAGAAGGAGTGGTAAGGATCTATTGAGAAGGAGAGGAACCGAGCAAGGAACCAAGCGCAAGACAAAGGCTGGTGTCCTCTGTTCCCCTCTTATCTATTTTTCATAAAGGAAAACGAAAGTAGTTTTAATTTGTTTGTTTCTAAGATAGCTACCAATCGTAGTGGGAATAGTAGCTCTAAGTGGACACTATTCCCGGTAACAAAATGGAAACTCCACTGAGGAGCGAATAGATTGTTTGTTAGTCTATTTTTTTTTTTGTTTTATAAACTTACAGACGGAGCCTGAAGTCAAGCCAGCAAGCCTTCGAACTGTATTTGCTATGCAAGTGCAAAGTTGATCAATGTTGCTTCAGTCTATCTCTGGGTTTTGTTTATAAATTGAACAATCAATCTGCAAACACTCTAATTTCCCTAAGTGGTGGCTCTAGTAACCTCGTTAGATCAACCCTTGAGATTTATATTTACTGAAAATCACTTACTTGGCCTAAATTCTTGAAGTGAACTGCAAATTGTGATCAAAGAATAGATAAAAGTCTCGCACTGGTACCATTGCACCCTCCCTTCAAGGTAGTCTGTATGCATCACACTTCTCGTGTGCAGTAGGTGCATTGCATACTGGATTCCCTGTGTGACATGTACGATGGTCAGGGAAGGTTAACTTTACCTTCAGTCTTTGGTTTTTCTTCGCTCTTTTTAGTTCTATTCAGGAGTTTTACTGTCTGTGGTCGGCATATCTCTATGGAAACCCCCTTCTCTTCCATCATTCTGCCTCCATTGTGCAAAGAACTATAAGTGTTTTTATGTATTGTGCACCATTTTCAGTTCTCTTTTACAAAGAAGTAGCGTAATCAGACTGTCATTTTTTTATCTGGAAGTGTCTCAAGTGTCATTTTCAGTCATAGAAGAGAATCCCATTGTTCTTGATATCCGATTGTACTATTACTCTTGTATGTGATTTGAATTAGTAATTTTTCAAGTGTCGAAAACAATTTTCATTTCGAAATCACAAAGTGTCGTCCTCATCTTCATTTCATTTTGAAAAAGAAATTTGTTAGTATTGTCACTTTGGAAAATAATTCAAATTTGCACTTAGAATTCTTCTTGTCATTCATACATTAAGAAGGCTGAAAACAAACACATGCATGTGCATTTGCATTTAGACTGCTTGGTTTGATTTAGGACAGTGCATTTAGTGTGTGCTATGTGCTCTTTGTTGAAAGATCCTCAATTCTCTTTCCTTAGTAGCTACGATTTTCATTGCCAAAATAAGATTAAACATTTTTTTATCATCTTAGACTGCATTTTATGAATTGTATACACATCACATGGTGAACCTGAAAGGAAAATTTTTAAACAAGATCAACTATAAAATAAATTTAATGAATCTAAAAATGCTTTGGAACCTAACGCACAACATCTAGAAGTCTAGGCTAGAGATGTATTCCGGTGTCATAAAACCTGGTAACTGTTGTTTCCATTGTTGGTTGGGTGATTCCTCTACTTTGAGACGACAAGTGCCAGTATGGAATTGTGCTCCCATGTACCGTTGAGTATATATTTGGAGACCACAATAGGATATATCCTTAATCCTTAGGAAGCCGTGTTTGTCACCCTATCGATCACAATGCACTGAACACAGCATTCGGGAAGATTGACTCTCGTACCGTAAAAGGTATTCTGCAGTTTTGTGATTGGTTTGGTAATCCCTCTGCCTAGATTTCAAGAGAAGTCTCTTTCGTTCCTTTTCAGACTCCTTAAAGGAAAAGGTCCATCTGAGAACTTGTCACTTTAGGCTCATTAAAAATCGAAGGTGACTAGAGTCATCTTTTGTTTTTCCTCGACTCTCAAAAATTGAAAAAACGAATTGTGTCAAAGCGTCTAAAATTTATTTTAATCGGAATAACCTCACAAGTTCCCTCGTTGGTCTTTAGGTTGAGAAAAATGGAGTCTACCAACCAAGGATTTCCCCTTGGAGGAAATCTAGTCCTTTCTCCTCTTAGGGAGATGTTGGTGCACCCCATATGGCCACATTATCACTTCTAGGGTTGAGGATTGGTTTTCCCGTATGGCTCTTCTCTACCTCTGTCGTTCAGAATACCATAATTCCTGAACAGTCAAGTCAGCAACTAGGTGATGCTAGAGTTACCCCCCAACCTTCCACTTCGTCCATTTCTCCCTCTCCTCCTTCTTCTTCACTTGATGAAGCTGGTAAAGTTAAAGATCAAGTAACTAAGAAGAAGAAGAAGTGAAAATAGAAAAAGGAAAAGAAGAAGAAGGAGCCAAAAGGAAAAGGGGGCAACCATGTGTCGTCTAGTGAAAATACTCACACCGCACCATCTAAACCTAAATTTCCATGTGTCATTTTCAAGGGAGATAACTATCATCAAGATTGTCCTTGCATCCCTCGGATCTTAAGGGACTGGTCTCGTAGTTTGCACAATCCGGTGTCATCAACATCTGATGATCATGTTGAAAGTACACCATCAACCAGTGAAAACGAAGTATCTGGACAAAAAGGGAATCACAAATTTCCTTGTAAACTGTGTGAAGGTGATCACGCTGTCCAGCGTTGTCCCTTCCTAGACGAAGCCAAAAGAGTTTTGGATGACCTTCCTGCTTCACCGCAACGAATCCCTCCTGGATATAAGAAACTCTTGCTAAGTCCACCACTGATTGAAAATCCAACCGACACGTTGTTGTGGTCGCTCAAAGAATCTATCATTGAAAATGAAACCTCCAAATCCATACCTGACAAAAGTCAAAAGTTCGAGGCGGCAGTTGACCCGGTTTTGCCTTCAAAGGGATCATCTTCGAATGATACCATCATTGAAGAGAAAGAGAACGACACCGTTCAAATTCTTTTCGTAAACACAGACTCTGATGAACTTGGGGGCAGTCCACCCATTCCTTTACCACATGAAGGAAGTTCATCAGAGTCGTATCGGGCCGTCTATTCGGTCCCACCTCCAAGCAACCTAGTCATTTCCTTCGACTGGAATCTACTAGGCAGACCCCGTTTACCAGCTAGTGTATCATTCTGAATCATTGTACAAGCTTACAGAATGGCCATGGTTGGTACCATCATAGATGCAGGGGCTTCTATGAGTATACTTTCCTCAACTGCTTGGAAAACGCTTGGTTCGCCATCGCTTTTTCTTGAAATGAGAAATCTGACAGGCTTTGACAAAGGAACCAGTTGACCATTATGGATCCTTCCCAATGCGCCCATTATATTGAGAAGGAAAACCATTCACATGAACATGATGGTAGTCCAAGGACCCCTGGATTATAATATACTCCTTGGGCGTGACTATATTTATTGTATGGGAGTCGTCGTCTCCTCACTCTTTAGAGTAACGTGTTTTCCACATGAAGGCAAAATGGTCAATCTCATAGACCAGCTGTCATTCCCCGGTTCACACGTAGAAAATAGTCAAATGCCATCCCTAATTAGTCTTTTCATGCAAGGAATGTCTCATCGATCTCCAGTCTGTCCGCCTGATGAGCACGAGTGATTCGGGAGGATATGGCTGAAACCCAGGGGTCATGCACTCTGGCTTGCTTCGGTAGGGAAACTCTAGGTATAAAGTAGGTTTCCGCGGAGGAAGATGACTGGTCCCACACCCGTCCTTACAGGAAAAAGGAGTTAGACCAGAATAACATTCCCTTGCCAAGGTTAGGAGGTTGGGATTTAGAACCACCCTGGTCCAGATGAACTAAGCCAGGAAGTGTTTCTATCCGCAACGTGGATGGAAACTATCTTGCAAAACTAAGAGCTTCTATATGGTAACCTGGAAATTTTTCATTATACCTGGGGGCATGCAAACCTTTTTGCGTGCAAACGAAGAGCAATCATTTATTTTTTAAATTTGTAGGTCCTCTAACCCTTAAACTCGTAGGATTGGTCATTTCTAGCTTGCATAAAGAAAGGATCCAGGGCAAAGCTTTAAAAGGTGCAAGCTCAATAAAAAATGGCATCTTAGTTGATATATCCTTATTATATGACTAGCACGAGCAGTTTTAACACGGAATTCAAGCTCGTTAAAAAATAAACATAAGCAATGAGAAAATGTTTCCCCCAGAGTTTAACCTCATTAAAAAATGAACCGATCCTCGGTAAATAACCATTGTGAATGCATTATCATCAGCTTTTGAGCCTTGGTCATGTTCTCATCATCACCTCCACTCTGTTTTAGCCAATCATTTGCCTCCATTTGATTGTTTACCCCTTTCGAGGAACATCTACGAAGAGTGATTCTGTTAGCCATCCTTGTGACACTGCCGTGATTGGAAAATTCCAAACCTTACCTGGAATCAACCGCTACCCGAAATCATCACTCGTTCCTCAGAAAATGAGTCTCCTTTAAGCTCTTTTCAACTGACTCATAAAATATGAAAGGATTGCTGAGCGATTAGCCTCTCCGGCTCGTTAAATTCATCAGAAGTATTATCCCTCCTCTAGATTTTAATCCTTTTGGACTTGAGGGATTATTGCACAAAAAAGATCGAGCGCTTGTCTTGTTCGGCTCGTTAAAACTATCGAAAATTCATCCCTTTCATATTATTTTACGCTTCTTCGGACTTAAGGCATTATATGACAAAAAAGAATCATTGGAGTTTCCTTTCCATCCCTTTCATACTCTCTAAAATTGAAAAGGACCGAGTTATCTTTGTCATTAAACTCGTTAAAACCTAATAGCGGCAAACTTGTCCAAATGGATGAGAACGAGTTTCACTGTCGCTGGGCTCGTTAAAACATAGTGACAGGTTCACCCAAAGGGTGAATTATAGAACAAGAATATGTTATCCTCCTCAAGCTTAACAAAAATAAAGAGGTACTGGTCAGCAATGACTGGGAAAATTGGGAAGAAAACTTGAAGAAACTTTATTG